>VMDO01016552.1:0-47525 GCA_007922755.1 Pedetes capensis
AACAACAACATAGTTAAAAATAAAGTTTAAAATTACATAACTCTGTGGTTTCTGTCAAACAATCAGCATGAATAATTGAGGAAGGAAGCCATCACTCTTTGGAAAATCACGTGAACTAACGCATCCGGGTAACGACCATCCATGATTGCTAAAGCCATACAAAGAAAGACACCCGGACCTTCTGAGCCTCCTGATGGAAGAACCTATCACCACCAACAAATAACAACTGCTGGAAAGATAAGAAAAGAATGTGAATCCACTCAAGTCTCTGGACCAGTGCCGTCTATCAGGATTCTCTATGATAATGGAAATTTCATTGGTACCACCCAACATGGTTGTCACTAGCCACTCATGGTGATTAAGTTTTTGAACTGATGAGAGTGCAACTGAGGAAGTGAATTCTCAAGTTGATTTCTTTTTAATCTGCTTAAAGTAGTCACATGGAACTGCTGTTGTTGTTGTTGTTAGGTGCCCTGGAGTCGTATCCGACTCATAGCGACCCTCTGTACAACAGGGGAAACACTATTGTCAGTGCTTCTCTGCTGTTCATAGGGTTTTCAATGGCAGATTGACTTTTGGGAGGGGATTGCCAGGTCCTTCTCCCAAGCCTACAGCTTTTGGTGTTCCCAGGCGGTCTCCCATCCAGGTACTAACCAGGCTGGACCCTGCTTAGCTTCCGAGATCTGACGGGATCGGATGCCACAGGGCTACAGCTGCAGGCTCACATGGAACTAGTGGCCATTTTATCAGACAGCACAGCTTGACATCTAACTACCAACCTATCCGACACACAGAAAATAAAAGGCGGCGATGCAATTAGCTAACCCAAACAATGGGAAACTCTGTAGCACATGTTGTCAGATTCCGTCGGTATCTGACTCATAGCAGCCCTACATACAACAGGTGAAACACTATTGTCAGTGCTTCTCTGCTAATCATAGGGTTTTCAATGGCGGATTGTTTTTTGGGAGTGGGTTGCCTGGTCCTCCTCCCACTATAGCGCATATTCTTCAAAAAATGAACTGAAAGGGGAAAGTAGACAAAGGTAGGGGGAATCTGTAGGTTAATAAAAGTCTAGAAGACATACTAACAAACTGCAATATATAGTTGGATCCAGATTCAAAGAAAAAGTGGGAAACTTGAACACTGACTGGACATTGGCTAGTTTTAAGGAATGACTGTTTGATATAATGGTACTTTTCATGTTTCTAAAAATAAACTTTATAATTTTGAGATTCGTACTAAAATACTTAAGGATGAATGGCATGGTATCTGGGATTTGTTTGTAACTATTCCAATTGCAGAAGGGGAGACAGTATGGGTATACTTGAAACTAGTTGGAACATTAACTGGTCATTGTTGTTATTGTTAGGTGCCGTCAAGTCAGTATCCGACTCATAGTGACCCTGTGTACAACAGGTGAAACACTATTCTCAGGGCTTCTCTGCTGTTCATAGGGTTTTCAATGGCAGATTGATTCTTGGGAGTGAGATGCCAGGTCCTTCTCCCAAGCCGACAGCACCTGCTGTTTCCAGGTGGTCTCCCATCCAAGCACTAATCGGGCCCGACCTTGTTTAGTTTCTGAGATCTGATGGGATCAGATGCCACAGAGCTATGGCTGCAGGCCAAATATACTGAATGCGGCTGTCGGGCGCTTGCCTTGCTTGGATGGAACCCAGCTCCTCGGGCAGGAGGGAGCTGTGCTCTACCCACTGAGCCAAAGCCCCAGCCCTAATTGGTCATAGCTGGCTGATAGGCACATGAAGATTCCCTACTTTAGCACATGGCTCTAGTGTTCCACCATATACAGTTTTAACAGCAAAAGGTTATCCTTTTACCCAGAGACATTCATTACTTTAAGGAACATTTCCTTAAAGCATAATACTAATATGTGAATGTATGCACACCTATTGGCATTGCATTTAATCTGAAGATTAATTCGAGTTGGTAATAGTTTATTTCAGAAGTGTTTGCAGGTGCAAAAAAAGAAAAATGAAAGAAGAAAAACCAGATGCACTAGTAGGGGACTTATTAGATATACAGCACACCCATACAATGGCACATTTTTCAGACATTGAAAGGAATGAATTAATTCTATAAATGTATTAAATTTCAGGTATCTGTATTAAATGGGATGCACTCAGGTAGAGATTAATATGCACATAAAATTAATTTTGTAATACATGAATGTCTGTGCCTGTGTATATCTATATGAAATAACAGATAGAGCTACATAAACTTTGAAAAAGGGAAGAAACAAACAACATATTTTAATAGTACTTATCATTATAGGTTAGAAATTTTAGGAGACAGATGGATTTATAGTTGATAGATGCTCTTTTATATTTTTCCAGTGTATTCCAAATTTATAACTTTAATCATAACAACTAATATCACCGCATAATTATTGATAAAACTTTAAAATCAGGAAAAACTATCCAAGAATGGCCTTTATAAGTGCTTTAATTCAACACTGTACTAAAAGTCCTAGCCAGTGAAATAAAATAATAATAGTAATAATAATAAAGAACTAGAAATGAAAAATTTCAACTATCCATATTGGTATAAATTATCTACGCAGAAAAACCACATAATCTAAAAATTAATAGCAGAATTTAATAAGGTCCCTGGGTACAAACTGAACATAAAATTTCAGAAGCACTGTTGTAAGTCATTAAAATCATTCAGAAAATATAATAGAAAAAATGAACTTATTAACAGCAACACACTGTATAAGGCCCTTAGAAATTCAAAGGATGTATAAAATTATTCTGTCAAAAATAAAGAAAAATTATGGTAAGTAGAGATAGATATTGTGTTCATAGATTCCAAATTGAAAAATAATCTCAAGTCTTCCCAAATTAATCTACAAATTAAATGTAATACAATAAAAACAAAATGCTTGGGGGGTGGTGGTGCATGCCTATAATCCCAGCAACTTGGGAGGCAGAGACAGGAGGATCACAGGTTTGAGGCCAGAGGCAGCCTGTGCAATTTAGCAAGAGCCTGCCTCAAAAAGAAAAAAATGGGGTAGGGGCATGGCTCAGGGGTGGAGTGCTCACCTACCATCCCAGGTACGCCCCAAAACACCACCACCACCATGAGGTTTTGGGATAGGGCAAACCAATCCTGAAATGTATATAATTAAAAAGTGACGGGTAGGTTAAGAAAAATCTGATGGCCAATATACTGGGGGGAATGGAACTTACAAGGGAACCAGATGCTTTATATAAAACACAGAAAATGAAGGCCATGAAGATGTCACTGCAGAGCCCGAAATTGAGGGTCTGGGAACACAATATAAACATACATGTAAAAACAGCCGCAAACACAGAAGTCACAGGAGAATCCTATGTGGAAATGTCCACCAGAAGCGATGAATTTTGTGGCCGTCATGGGTACAGCTGAAGGGCACCCTTCCACATGGGTGGCTTGTGACAGAGCGGAGATGAAGGACACAAGAATGACCACAGAGACAGGGAGACAGATACAAGGAGCGGCAATGAGACCACCTAGGTATAGAGTGGAGATGAAGATGAGATGGGGGAACGGAACTGGGTTTAAAGTCGAATCCGTTCAAGGGGCATTTCCGTCTTCACTGCGCTAAGCCCTGGGTAGAAGCATAACAACTCATGGCCTATGACTACTGAACGCCAGGCTATCTCACTTCACACACATCATCACGTGCTACATCATTGTGCAGCACTGCTGTGAAGGAGCAAGAGCCCTGAACTTGAAACTGAACTTGAAATCAAATGCATGGCCCTCGTGGGTACAGCTCTGGGGTAGAGCCCAGGCTCTGTCCACATCTGGGCTCTGCATTTGCTAAGACCTTGAATATGTTGCTTGGCTTCTTTGTGCCTCAGCATCCCCGTGGGTAAAATCTAGATATAACAGCACCTCCCTCTAGGAATAATGCGAACATTTAAAATTTTAATATGTGGAAAGCACTTAGAAAAGTTCTTACAAAACACAGAGCACTCAATAAACTGTAGCTGTTGTTATTACCAGCTTTCTAGTTGAATGCCTTTGGGTCCAAGCCCTTGAAATCCCCGAGCCTCTGCTTCTCTCTTTTTAAACATAATATTCCTGTCTTCATAACATTTCTATATGGTTTGTGGAAGAAAATAAAAGGAAAAATGGCTTCGTAAATTGCCAGTGTTATACCAACAGTAGTTATAGAACTAAGTTCCACTGTATTTCAAAGAATCGAGAGCTCTTTTTTTTCTTGTAGAAATTGATATTTGTTAACTCCCTGGGTTGCTAGGAACTTTGTACAGCAATTTTCTTGCACGAAATTAGCCACTCTCAATTCATAATAAGTAATTAAAGGACTTTTCTCTAGAAATCTAGCACATTAATCAGCTGGATACAGCAGACGAATGTCCAGCCATTACAGATGTCTAAACAATTTAGTTAACCTTTAGCAAACAATAGGAGCTCACGCGTGCAGACTAGCAAAGAGCTAAAATTATCTAATCCTTCTTCTACGGCACTATGTACAATATTTATTTTTTTCTTTCTCTTGAATGTATCCTAATATTTCTTAAATATAGCAAACTCAGGACAATTTGGGGGGGGAGTTTCTTTTGTGCAAACTCGTCTTTGGGTAAAAGAAACAATGAGGTGCTAGTACTTGCTTATGAAGAAGGCTATCTGAAGGTTTTCAAAAGCAAAATATGGGGACACAAATACATGAGCCTGCAGCTGTAGCCCTGTGGCATCCGATCCCGCCAGATCTCGGAAGCTAAGCAGGGTCGGGCCTGGTTAGTACCTGGATGGGAGACCACCTGGGAACAACAGAAGCTGTAGGCTTGGGAGAAGGACCTGGCAAACCCCTCCCAAAAATCAATCTGCCATTGAAAACCCTATGAACAGCAGAGAAGCACTGACAATAGCGTTTCCCCTGTTGTACAGAGGGTCGCTATGAGTTAGATACCAACTGGAGGGCACCTAACAACAACAAACAAATACATGAAGAGGAAATGGATCATTTTAAAGTGATTGTCCTAATATTAACCCTTCTTAGTACTCCTAATCCACTCTCAAGACTGCCTCTCGATTATTTGTTGTTGTTGTTGTTGTTGTTGTTAGGTGCTGTGGAATCAGTATCCGACTCATAGCGACCCTCACAGGGTTTTCAATGGCTGACTGTTTTGGGGATTGCTTTGGGAGTGGATTGCCAGGTCCTTCTCCCATTTTTGCGGTGCTGGGAATTGAACTCGGGACCTCAGAGACTGCAGCACAGCACTCTACCAACTGAGCTAAATACCAGCCCAATTACTTTGTGGATTAGTCAAATCCATGCCTTTTACTCTTCACATCTTTCACTTTTGGTAATTTTATTGATGATAAACGTTTTTTTACCAAACAGTGAAAAGAGGTAACAGAAAGAAAAAAGCTCTACTACGTTAGTCCATCTTTCTGGTAGAGTCTGATGACTTCAGACAGTTTTCTGATGATAGTTTAGGAGAAGGAAGAAACAATGAATAGCTAAAACTAAGGACTTGACATTGTTTGTGAGTCATTATTTGCTTAATGGATATTGAAAAGCAAATCACAGCATACAGGCTTTTGAGAGGTACTCAGGACGCCTGTTTTGTTAATTACTGTTTGATATATGGAGACATAATCTGAGTGCCAAGATCATAAAAGCCAGGGGGAAAGTAAAAAAAATTTTTAGGCACAGGAATGCCATGCAGCACTCTCTGTAATGGTGAAAAAGGACACACCATCTGATCTAAACCAAATTAGAAAGATGTTAATGGACTACAGATTTATCCTAATTAGCAGGATTTTTTTCTCAGATCTCACCCTTCCAGGGGTTTAAAACTCTATTTCTCAGATTCCTTGGCCAACTAGACCCTAGGTCTAGGTTCTTTCCAAGAGCGGCACCTGGAAGACGGTAGAGCTCACGTGTCTGACTCTGGCAGCAACAGCAGCAGCAGATTTGGGCACCATCTTACCACAAAGACTCCTGCAGTGGGCTCAGCAAAGAATCATGGCGTCCTGTGGGGACTGAGAGGGAAGCGGGGAGCAGATGAGCATGCGCCCCACTATCAGCAGCCACAGGTCCCCACAGTCCACTGTCTGTGCTGACACCTCCACCTCCAACATTCATTTGCTCCTCGGGTCCTTTTAAGGGCGGCACCCAATTCCATGCATTCCACCGCTTTCTGCTTGATGAACACTAATGGGCTCAGTTTCCTTCACTGGCCCATGACTCAAGAATTGCTAGGCAGTTTCCTCGGCTGGTCCCTTTCAGAAATAGGTTAAATCTTCCTGTAGAAATCACTGCACTAACATAACTACACCAACTCCTTTTAGGTATTTTTATCATCATTATAAGTTTCCCCTCTGTGAACTGCAAAAAGTATAAAACCTAATGGCAGAAAAACTGAACATTTTACCTCAACAAGGGGGTGGTAATAAAGAGGGCAATAAGAGCAAGGCACATGGTATCACTGTACAAAAATGCCATAATGAAGTCCATTATCCTATGCCATAATTAAAATACAAAAAACTTAAATTGGGTCATAGGCATAAATCTAAAAAAAAAAATTACCTCAAACATCTGACAAAGATTAATACTCTCTTGGATTATGTTCATCCTTTAGGACAGGAATGACATTCTAAGTACAGCACCGTGTTCTTCAGTTGAGAACAATTATGTCATCACTGGAGGATTACCCTCGCTCTAAATTAACCCTATCAAAACCACGATTATATGTGTGTCAGAGAGTGTATGTGTGCACACACATATATACAGCATATATAATACTCCTTAGTTTTCTGTCACCTTACCTAGGTTCCTATCATATCTATAAAATCTATTATTGTTAGGTGCTGTCAAGTTGGGTCTGACTCATAGGAACCCGATATACAACAGAATGAAACACTCCCTGACAATGTCCCAGGCACACAATCTTTTTTATGTTTAAGCCCATTGTTGTAGCCACTGTGTCAATCCATCTAGTTCAGAGTCTTCCTTTTTCATTGACCTGCCACTCTTCCAAATATGATGTCCTTTTCCAGGGATTGATCTCTCCTAACTATATGTCCAAAATGCATAAGATGCAGTCTAGCCATCCTTGGCTTCCAAGGAGCACTCTGGTTGTGCTTCTTCTAGGGCAGATCTCTTGGTTCTTTTGGCAGTCCACAGTATATTCAATATTTGTCTCCAGCACCATAATTCAGAAGCATTAATTCGTCTCCTATTTCTCTTATTCACTGTCCAGCTTTCAAAAGCATATGATGTGACTGGAAATGTCATGGTGTGAATCAGGTGCATCTTCATCCTCAATCTGACATCTTTGCTTTTCAATACTTTAAAGAGGTCTTTTGCAATCCCTTTTCCCTATGCAATGTGCTTTTTGATTTCTTGACTGTGGCTTTCAGTGGGAGTTGATTGTAGAACCAAGTAAAGCAAAATCGTGGACAACCTCTATCTTTCCTCCATTTATCAAGAAGTTGCTTACTGATCCAGTTGTAAGGACTTTTGTTTCTTAATGTTGAGGTACAATCCATGCTGAAGGCTGTGTTCTTTGCTCTTCATCAGTAAATGTTCCAAATCCTCTTCACTTTCGGCAAGCAAAAGTTAACTACGTTTCATGAGAATTCAGAATACCTAAAAACATGCAGAACTCATGAACTGTATAGACAAGATGATATTCCCCATGACTGACATAGCTGATGGCTTTAGTGTAGGAGAGGGAAGAGCCCATTCTCTTTGCTCAGTTAGGGTTAGGACAGACTCTGGTTTCTGGGTCAGATGGTGTAAACACACCTTACCCTTCTCTCGCACTGAAAACAAGCACAGCTATAAAGCCCCAACAGATGACACAGAATGGTACTAGAAAACTCTGAACAGTGCATTGCACCAGGCAAATCACGAAGACCACTGAGATCAAAAATACGGTCCAACGAGCAGCAGATTTACCATTTATCTTCCAGCAGCAGCCTCTGGTTAGAGTTGAACAGAGCTGGAACCCTAGCCATGAACACCGTGGGGGTGGAGTAGAGCGTGCTAAGCCCTCCATGAGGGGCTTCCCAACACGCATGGAGTGTGGAAATCCCTGATTCTGTTCCGTGTTTCTACCCTTTTTCTATCAGTCTCCCGTCCTTGACGCCAGGCAGGTCCATGGCTGCATATGACCAGTAGGGGGCGCTAGCAATAGTAGATGCCGTGATGGAAGAGGCCTTCTCTCTCCATTTGGTGGAGGCACAACAAGGCCAACCTCTTCCAGCTTTTTGGACTCTTTCTGCCCTATACAGCTTGGGCCCAGGCAGAGGCTCAAATAAGGAAGGGCACAGCAGAGCCTAGAGGACTAAACAAGGGAACCTGAAGGACCAGAAGAGTCCAGGGGAGAATATAGAGGAGCCCAAGTTAGTGACTCCACGGAGTTGTTTCTGAATTCAAGAGCCTCCCACCAAACCATGAAGGGATGGATCAGATTGTAGTCAGAACACCAACGATTGTGAGAACTGACCTCACGGACCCCTACACGGGTCATAGGGTGACCACTAGCTGGGGCACAGCCAGAAGAGAGCCAGAGTACCCCAAGGACTCTGGCAGATACTGGAGGCACCTCCTAACTGCAGCCTGAACCTAACTAGGTCAACTGCCTGCCTGAAAAGAAAAAAAGAAAAGAAGAAAGAAGAAAAAAGAAAAAAAAAAAAAAAAACACTTCTCCATAACATTAAACACAACCCAGACTCTCATAACATAATCTTCAAAATATCCAGGACAGTTTCCAAAATTACTCAACACACCAAGAACCATGAGAATTTCAACTCACACAGGAAAAGAGTCAACAGACGCTCCAACAGGACACAGATGCAGAGATGATATGCAAAGACATTATATCACACTGAAATGCGTTTGTTCAGTGATATAATAGTGGCACAGTGGAAAAAGCAATGCTGTGTTACTCTGCACCTCATCAACATTTATCACTATAGGGAAAAAAGAAAAATACATTAAAAAGTTTTAAAAAGTGGACTTTCAAAAAATGCACTTATGTACTGTAAGGCATTCCTATGTTATAAATGTTTGAGTGAGAAATTATAAACATTTTTGAAACAAATGTTTAAGTGTCAGCAAAGAACCAGAAAATACAAAGAAACAAATGGAAATCTTAGAACTGAGAGTGACAATGAAAATTAAAAATTCCCTGGATGAACTCAAGCAGATGGAGATGAGGAAGGAAAGAGTGCTTGGACTTGAAGATAAACCAATAGACTATTAGCTAATCTGAATCATGAAAACCTGAGAAATGCATAAATGGAGTTTCAGCCGTGTGTGATTGGGTAAGGTGAGGTCTAACACTCAAGTCACTGAAGTCCCTGAAGGAGAGAGGAAAGAATGTGTTCTAAAAATACACATGAAGAAATAATAGAGGAAAATTTGCCAAGTTTGGCAAAAGACAGAGACCTTTCTGTCTCTCTCAAGAATCTGAGTAAATCCTCACTAGGGTAAATCCAGACATATCCATGCTAAAACAAGCTGCTAAAAATTAAGGACAGTCTGTTTGCAATGATTCAAAAAGAAAAAGAAAAAAGGTTCTGGAACTCGAAGGGGTTGATGGTTAAACAAGACAATGGATGTAATTAATGCCACTGAAGTGTGTGTTTTAAAAGGTGAAACAGTGAGTTTTAAGTTGTGTACATTTTACAATTTAAGTAAGGACAAGGAAATATTTTTCAAAGCAGCTAGGGTAAAATAATATGTTACAGACAAGGAACAATAATTAGAATGGCTGTGGATCTCTTACAAACCATGGTGGCCAGAACAAAAGAGCACCAAACTTTTGAAGACCAGTCATCCCAAGTTTTATATCCAGTGAACATATCGATGAGGAAAAAAGGGGAAATACAGGCATTCTTGGATGAAGAAAAACTGGAAAATGATAGTGAGCAGGCTCAGTCTAGCACAATTGCTCAAAAAAAGTCTTCAAACAGAAGGAAAATGGTACTGCGGAGGACACAAACAGCCCCAGCAAAGGAAGAGTCACTGAAATGATGGGTATCTGGATAAATACAGACTGTGCTTCCCCTCTGTAGCTCTTTAGAAAATGTTTGATGGTCAAAAGCATAAAGTGCTTGATGGAATTTTCAATGCATGTAGATGTTACCCAAAGAGAACAATGGTAAAAAGGAAAGAGTGCACAGGAACCTATAAGATGGTATGTGTTCTAGATCCCAAATGAAGTGATGAAATATTCATTGTAAGTAGATGTTAAAAATTAAATATGGATCTCATAATCCATGAAGCATTGACTTAAGAGAACCTACACAGAGATAATTGTTACAGTCACAACTAACTAATATGGAACACTGCAAATGTTCAAATAACCTAGAATGTGGCAGAAAAATTAAAAGAAGAACTTGTTAAAAGAATGAAATAGTGTATCTAAGTCCAAATTTACCAATAATTATATGAAGTGTACACAGCCTAAACACAGCAATTAAAAGTCAGAGACTACCAATTTGGATTTTAAAAATACGACTCGGGCTGGAAGTGCACCTTAGTGGTAAAATGGTTGCCTAGCAGACACAAGGTCATGGGTTTAATTCTCAGCACTGCATAAAAAGAAAAAGAAAAAGAAAAGAAAAAAAGACTTGACTATATGTCATTTATAACAAACTCACTTCAAATGTATTTATATGTTGTTCTTAGAGGCGATCGAGTCAGTTCCAACTCATAGTGACCCAACGTACAACACAAAGAAACACTATCAGACACTGTGCCATGCACATAATATATTTATAAAACTAGGTTAAAAGAAAAAGGATGCAAAAAAGATACAAATGAAACACAAGTGAAAAGAAAACTGGAAAAACAATCCAATTAGAAAAATGGCAAAAGACACCAACAGGCATTTCACCAAGGAGGATAGGCAGATAATAAATAAACACATGCAAAGACCTTCAACATTGTTAGACATTAAATAAATGCAAAGGAAAAAGACACTGTGGTATTATAATCTTGTTGTTAGGTGCCGTCGAGCCGGTATCCGACTCATAGCAACCCTCTGTACAACAGGGGAAACACTATTGTCAGTGCTTCTCTGCTGTTCATAGGGTTTTCAATGGCAGATTGATTTTTGGGAAGGGGTTGCCAGGTCCTTCTCCCAAAGGTATTATACTACATCTACCAAAATGATTAAAATGAAACATTGTAACAAAATTAAATTCTGGCAAAAAGACAGGGAAATTGGATCACTTGTGATGCTGGTAGGATATGAAGTGATTCGGCCACTCTGGAAAAGAGGTTGTAAGTTTCTTATGAAACTAAACATTGAGATACCATCCAGCAATAAAACGGAACAAATTATTGAAACACACAAGTCAGATGAATCTACAGGGAAATATACTAGACGGGAAAAAAAGCCAGTCTTAAAAAATTACACGCTGTCTGACTCCATTTATAGTACATTCTGGAAATGAAAAAAATATTACAGAAATGGAGAACAGATCAGTTGTTTGCAAGGGGGCAGGAACTGAGGGACAGAGATGTTCATGGTTATAGAAGGCAAGAGGAGAGATCCTGGTGGTAATGAAACCATCTGCACTTTGACTGTGGCATAGACAGGAGCCTACCTGTGCAAGAAAGTAACATTTAACTAAATACATCCAACACACACAGCCAAGCACGTGGAACAGTAGGGAAATCTGAGTAAGACCAGTGATTCGGATTTATGTATTAATGTCTCATTCCTGGTTGTGACATTACACTCCATTTTGTAGGATATTACTATCCAGGGGAAATTAGGTAAATAATTTGCATGATTTCCCTATATGGTACCTACAATTGCGTGTGAATCTACAATTATCTTGAAATAAAAAGATTATTTAAAAAAAAAGAAAAAAGAAAACTAAGGTGAGTGGCTGTATTAATATCAGACAAAGTAGAAAGAAAAAAAAGAAAAAGGATGCAAAAATCACTAGGGATAAAAAAGTAAAATCACTAGGGTTAAAAAAGGATGGCATATAATGATAAAAGAACAGATTCACTAGGAAGATATAACAATTATGTATATATGTACCTAATAACAAAGCTCAAAATACACAAATGTGATTTAAAAAATAAGTAGGTGAATCTGAAATTATAGTTAGAGACTTCAATACCTTACTCTCAGTAATAGAACCAGTAGACAGAAAATGTGTAAGAATAGCAAAGAATGGAATGTCACATTAATTAATTGGATGTAGTTGACATGTATACACATTCAACCCAATGCCAGCAAAATACATTCATTTTGAGACTAAAAGGAACATTGACCAAGACAGATCATAACTTGAGTCATGAGAAAACTCTAAAATCTGAAGGAATTTTAAGATTGCAGTCATACAAAGCATATTCTAAGACGATGATATAATTAAATTAGAGATCAATCACACAAAAAAATTCCAAATTGTTGGAAATTAAAAATCAATATGTGAATTCTTAAACTACTTTCATTTTTATATATTGTATTTGAAAATTTTTAAATTAGATTTAATTAAGTCCATTGTACACTAAAATCAAGACAGAGGTGTCTCTAGACACTGAAGTCTTTGGAAACCCCAAGTCCAACCAAGTTTGTGCCCACCGCAATGCTGCCAATGCTGGTGTGGAATATTAAGGAATCAGGCCATATTTTAGGATTTCCAACTCATACCAGATAAATGACTATTTCTTAACTTGTTGCTGTTGTTAAGCACTGTCGAGTCAGTACCCGACTCATAGTGACCCTCATAGGGTTTTCAATGGCTAACTGTTTCGGGATTGCCTTGGGAGTGGATTGCCAGGTCCTTCTCCCTTTCTTAACTAGTTGCTCATAAGTTACTAAAAATGACTGCTTCTTAATTGGGTTTCTTTTTTCCTTAGTTTTTCTGTTAATCATCTTGCAATCTGTTATTAACTACAACATTCGTTTAAGGATTCAGCACTATAAAACAGGGTTAAATCAACCTGAGATTCTATAAACCTTGATCTGAAACCAGTTGGTCCAGCCTCCTGTTGCCTTAGGTACGTTTAGACATTCTCAGATGGAAAGGTTCTCGGTTTCTAAAATTGGAATGACTTTCAGACCCCTGAGACAGGAAGACTTTCTAATCTCAAAGAAATTGTTGTTAGATGCTGTCAAATTGGGACCCCTCATACAGACTTGACGCATAACAGAAAGAAACACTCTGATACTGTATCATGCCCAGCACTATGTCAGTGCTTCTCTGCTATTCACAGGGTTTTCAAAGGCTGATTGTTTTCGAGATTGTTTTAGGAGAGGGCTGCCACGTCCTTCTCCCTACCCTGAAGCACGTGGTATTCCAAGTGGTCTCCTACATGGCTTAGCTTGCAAGATCAGGTGGGATCAGATGTTAGGGTATTGTGGCTGCTGTTTGTTGTTAGGTGCTGTCGAGTCAGTATCCGACTCATAGCGACCCTAAGTACAACAGGGGAAACACTATTGTCAGTGCTTCTCTGCTGTTCATAGGGTTTTCAATGGCAGATTGATTTTTGGGAGGGGGTTGCCAGGTCCTTCTCCCAAGCCTACAGCTTCTGGTGTTCCCAGGTGGTCTCCCATCCAGGTACTAACCAGGCCCAACCCTGCTTAGCTTCCGAGATCTGACAGGATCGGATGCCACAGGGCTATCGCTGCAGGCGGGAACATTATTAATAGATATAAAATCAGCATTTTTACCATCATCCACATAAAAAGAAAACAAGTATCACAACCAGAGCCTCCGTCCTCATTTGACATTCACTCAACAAATATCTATTGATTGTCTCTTTGGTGCCAGACAGTACACAATCATTGCTCTTGAGCAACAGCCAGTTCATTCGTGGAGACAGACACATAAACAAACAATTGCAATGTAGTGTGATATTTCCTATAATAAAGGGGCCACAGACAAAGGTAAATTGACAAAGGCTCCACAGAGAAGGTATTTGGCCTGAGCTTTTGAGTGGGTAGGACAATCCCCACGCAATGAGAAGAGGACAAGCCAAGCGGAAGCTGGGTCCAATCTCAGAGCATGAAAGAGCACGGTTTCTTAATGATACTAGAAGACAGAGGGCCTTAAAGAATGAAGAGAGGTGAGGTGGAAGAAGGGCATAGAAAAGCCAGGGGTCTCGGACATCCTGGACGCTTCAAGGCTGGGGAGAGACGAGATCAACAATCTCCTCAAACATCCTAAGCCTGGAGTCAGGTAGCATCTATTGGAGCTTTCTAGAAAGACATAAGAGAGTAAACTAAATAACAGCCTGGGCTACAGGGAAAGGAGGAAAGCTTTTCAGTCAATGTTGTTGTTAGGTGCCATCGAGTCAGTGTCCGACTCATAGCAACCCTACGTACAACAGGCGAAACATTATTGTCAGTGCTTCTTTGCTATTCATAGGGGTTTCAATGGCAGATTAATTTTTGGGAGTGGATTGCTGGGTCTGTCTCCCAAGCCTACAGCACCTGGTTTTCCCCAGTGGTCTCCCATCCAAGTACTTACCAGGCCCGACCCTGCTTAGCTTCTGAGATCTGATGGGATCAGAAGCCACAGGGCTACAGCTACAGGCCTTTTCTGTGATAGCTAGCTGATAAAAGACTTGGCAAGACTTGGCAATTCAGCTGGCACTGAGGAATAAATGTCAAGCACCCCATCCTCCCATGGAGACGACTGACAGAAGATAATTTAATAAATTAGTTTTCAGTATGTTCAACTCTAATGTTCCATGCCACCTAGACAGTGACAGAACTTTAAAGCAGTACTATGGAAACAAGGATGTGGATTTTAGGGCAGTTAAAGAAATTGGAGGTAAAGGGTCTGGAGTTGGTGATTTATAGGACTTACAGGAAGTTACTGGGGATAGAAGAAATCAAACACGGAAAATGTACTTTACCATTATAACCATATTACAAGAAAGTCTTCCTTAGCAAGCACTGATTTAAAAACTGACTTAAGGTTTAACTGTACAGCTCCTATTGTTTCAAAGAGTTTGCACATCGCTGCGCTAAAGTGATCATCAGACCAATAATTAGGCAAGATTCCACCTTCAACACTGAATTCCACTTCTGCAGGGAGTAATGGGAACCAGGCCTGCCTCCTGCCCACTCCAATCTGCAGAGGATCCCAAGAGCTGTTGAGACAGAACCCATGGGTGGCAGGCACTCCTGGCCCAAAGGTCTAATCAAAACGTGGCACATCCATCCTCTGTTCCCACTCAACCTTTTTTTGTGAATATAAAAAAGAAAGTATGTTGGCCAGGGTCAGTGGCACATGCTTGTAATCCCAGAGGCTGGGGAGGTGGAGGCAGGAGGATCGCAAGTTTGAGACCAGAGGCAGTCTGTGTAATTTAGCAAGACTCTGTCTCAAAATAAAGTAAAAATATGGGCTGGGGGTGCAGCTCAGTGGTCCAGCACTTACAGAGTATGCAAGCTCAAGGCCCTGGGTTCAACCCCCAATACCACAACATTAAAAAGAAAGGAAAAAAGTGTGTTCATTAGCTCTTTCTTGGAGCAGGTGACAGAAACATAAAATAAAATGATCAATAAATAATTATGCTAGAGAGAGTCTGCCTTCCTCTTTGATACCTGTAGGAAGGTAAAAGAGAAATCAGAGCCAGAGAAAGAAACAGGCATTGTAAGATCAAAGTTAAAAATGGTCTCCTCGATGGTGGTTACATTTGGACACACAAGTCCAATCAGCTTAGCCCTCCACATGTAAATCTCCTGGCAGGAGAATTGAGGTGGGAGGTAAGGGTTCGGGAGGAGTTTGCTGAATCTCAGTTGCTCAAGAGCCGGTGTGAGGTGTGAGGCACCTGGCCAGGGCTATGGGAAAGCAAGGCTTCTCTAACCACTGCCAGAATCCAGAACAACCAACGCTACTCAGCACTCGAGATCAAAACGAGGAGTGGCAGAAACCTTTGAAAGCAGAGGCTGTAAAAGATCCTAAGGGATCTGGAAGCGGGAGCCCCAAATTCTGCAGGCTGCCCTGAGTTTCCCTGCATCATTTATCCGTTAAGCAAAGCATTCCTGCTGGGTACCGCTGTGGCAGCAAGACTGATGTTCTCAGAGAGGAAAAACAACACCTGTGACTTCTGCTCACTTCACCTAACCTGCAATTCTAAATAAAATATGTGACTGCTCCGTGAGGCCTTTCCTTATCACTACAGAAATCTGTAAAAAATACATAAAGATGAACTACTGGTGTCTGGTTTGGCCTGTCTTTGAGGGGCTGAGAGGTGGCTGTGGATGGGGGCTTTCCCGACTTGCCCTGAAGGCTTTTCAGACTGCTGTATAATAAAGATGATTGAAACCCACAGCGTGTCAACACTTTCTTGGAACGGAGTCAGCATGAGCACAATACCTCGCTCATCAGACACTGCCAGACATACCTATAGGGTATGCAAACCAAGCCAAAAGGCTCTTTGTTTTGTGTTTTGAAAAGGGAAAATAATTTACTAAGGATCTACTGAGAAAAGAAAAATGTGTGAGCAACACCCAAGATGGCGTCACTTCCGCTGCCTGCTTCAGGTCAACGTCTGTGCAACCAGAAGCAGAGCACAGGAGACAAGCAGGCCCCAGCCCCTTGTACCCGAGGCCAGACAGAGCTGCAGACTTGCTAATGACCAACAGAAATAATTCTTTCCCCTCTGGATAGTGAGGTAGTCGTGTGCGTATCCGATTCTCCAATTTCAAAAGCTAGGCCTTGGATATACCCAGAAATACCCAGTCTGGAAAGTATTCCATGGTCCAGAGGGCACCGTAAAATGTCATTTAAGCACTTTCAAAATAAATAATTAAGTCTTGCTCTACCACTCTACTTCTATGCTGCAGTTTCCGACCTAACTAGGTTATCATGAGGCCAGTCATGACTGTGTTGCCAGAGCATGGAACCCAGGCTAGAATAAGTAACAAAAGGCAGAAGGATGATTACAAAACACTGAAAAATTGGGGACATTGAAGGTTTCATTGCTTGTTTTTAATACTTACTCTTGGTCCAAACCAATTAACATGTGGGGTTTGTTGTTGTTGTTGTTGTTTTCTTGGGGTTTTTTTTTCAGTCCTGGGGGTTGAACCCAGGGCCTCGTGTCTGCATGCTGCTCAAGTGCTGGACCACTGAGCTGCACCCCCCAGCCCTTTTTTTTTTTTTTTAACTTTTTGAGACAGTGTCTTGCTAAGTTACACAGACTCTGGTCTCAAACTTGCAATCCTCCTGCCTCCGCCTCCCAAGCTGCTGCGATCACAGGCGTGTGCCACCGCGTCCAGCATTAACATGTTGTTTTATGCACAAAGCTCTCGTATGAGTTCTGGGATAGAAGGGAAGTCGTCCATCCACACAACAGGAAGTACACATGTCCGCCCTCCATAGCCACACGAGCTGCTTTTCTTGGGAAACTGTGCTGATACGTTTGCTGCTTTTCTTCATCACCACATAATAAGCATCCTTTCAATAAAAGGGGGGCAGGAGGAGGTCAAGGCTGCTCAAGACTTCCGAAGGACCCCGTGAGGGAAGACAAAGTGAATTTACGGCCCTGGTCAAGTGTTTTTATCTTTCCATGGGAGAAAGATACTTGTGCCTATGAGAGCGAGATTCTAGAAAGAATGCAGCCTCTCCAACTCTTTATCATCTGCAAATTCCCTGCCTGATTTGATAACAAGGATCACTTTTCCTCCAATGTCACTGGGGGGAAAAAATCACTGTGATAACAAAGGTGCCATTATTTCTGGTCGCATTTTCCTAGATCCTGTTAATGATCACTCTTGTAGGCAACCAATGCCCCAGGTTCTCACATCACTAAATAAATATTACCTGGTGGCAAATATTAGCATCCCCATCTCTGCATTCCAAAGAAGTCAAGAAACTTATCAGAGAGGTCAAATCTTAGTAAATAAGGCCAACCACTTCGCCCCACCAAAAAAAAATCCCCTATTCCCATTATTTCTGAGTTTCAACAGAAAGTCCTGTGCCGCCAGCTTTCAATGGACTTTCCCAGCAGACACACCCAGTGATCAATGATCCCTGCAAGCTCATGCTGTTTGTCACGCTTTGTTCAATTAGGAAAAGTTAAAACAATAATAATAATAATAATACCTTCCTAAGAAGGGACCTCTGGATCAGGGATTTCTAACTCATGATTATTAAATATAAGAGATTCATGAATGCCTCTAAGTTATAATTTTAAAATTTGTGAATAACAGTTTTCTCAGGACAAAATTCCAGAACTTTCCTCCATTCTCAGGGACTCCTACTGCTCTCCCCACTTTAGAACGCTTGACAGCAAACTGTCCTTGTTGTTAGGTGCCATCAAGTTGGGTCGAACTTGTAGTGACCCGATGTGTGACCAAACGAAACACTCCCCAACACTGTGCCATCCACACGATCGTTTTTTATGATTACGTCCATTGTTGCAGTAAATTGGTGAATCTCAATTCTTTTTTTTTTTTTTGGTACTGGGGGATGAACCCAGGGCCTCACTCTTGCATCCCCTACAAGTGCTGGACCACTGAGCTGCACCCTCAGCCCATTTTTTTACTTTTTTGAGAGAGGGTCTCACTAAATTACACAGACTGCCTCTGGTCTAGAACTGCGATCCTCCTGCCTCTGCCTCCCGAGCCGCTGGGATTACAGATGTGCGCCACCGTACCCGGCTGAATCTCAATTCTTGCTGTGCACCAAAGTAGTCTCTGGGGAGCTTTTATGAAATGTACACATCCCAGCCAGGCGTGGTCGCACACGCCTGTAATCCCAGTGGCTCAAGAGGGAGAGGCAGGAGGATGAGGATTGCAAGTTCGAGACCAGAGGCAGTCTGTGTAATTTAGCGAGACCCTGTCTCAAAAAAAAAAAAAAAAAAAAAAAAAAAAAAAAAAAGGGCTGGGGGAGCAGCTCAGTGGTCCAGCACTTGCAGAGCATCCAAGGGCAAGGCCCTGGGTTCAACCCCCAGGACCGCAAAAAAAAAAAAAAAAAAGAAAGAAAGAAAGAAAGAAATGTACACATCCCGGGGCTTCAGCCTAGCCTGACTAAACCACAATACTGGTAATCTGGATTCAGGCATGCGAATTTAGCTTTTGTCATTTTTGTTGTTGTTGTTGCTGGTGGTGGTGGGTTTTTGTTGTTGTTGTTGATGTTTTTGGGTTTTTTTTGTTGTTGTTGTTTTTGAGACAGGGTATTACTACATTGCCCACACTCATCTTAAACTCCTGGATTTAAATGATCTTATGACTCCATAACACCTCGCCTCAAGCATGTAAATCTAACAACAACAAAAAGGCTCTTAAACAATTGTAATACATGGCTCAAAACCCAGTAGCTTCAACTGATTAGTCATTTTATCTTATTTAATCACTAAACCTTAAAACCTAGGAGACATGCCAGATATGAAAAATGATAGATAGAACAAAGTGCCACATCTGGTTGAGTAAATTGCCCAGGATCATACAACTTATTCAAAACAAAGCCTAAAATATATTGCTTTGATTTTTTTAAAAACTACACATTTTTATTTAAGAAATCATAAAATTGGGCTTACCCATCTTCTTTTTATTCAGTCCTCTACAATTACCTCCTGAGTTTCTTCTTGAATAGAATTTCACTATGTTTTGTAGCTTGCAGACAAAAAATTAACTTACATCTGCATAATGGTCATAGTAAATATAACATTAGCATTGTACTTACAGGGATAAACCATAATGGGTAGGTGGTTGTTGTTGTTGGGTGGCGTCGAGTTGAGTCCAACTCATAGTGATCCTCATAGGGTTTTCAATGGCTGTTTCAGGATTGCCTTGGGAGTGGGTTGCCACATCCCTGTCCCATTTTGTGATGCTGGGAATGGAACTTGGGACCTCAGAGACTGCGGAGCAGCGCTCTACCAACTGAGCTAAATCTCAGCCCTAATGGGTAGGAGATTATGAAAAATACATGGTGAATATTGGCTGATCCCTTTTACCAACAGGGTGAGAGGTTCCTCAGGAGCAAAATTAGGCCTCGCCACAATTTGTTATACTTGTCTTTCTAGTTGTTCTATTTTATTTTCTAATTATCAAAATGAAGAACTAGCACATGATTGCCACCACAAAGGCCTGTAAACAGCCAAGGCATTTCATTTGCTTCAGGGAGGTATGTGTCCCAAAGCAGGAAGGGTAGACCCTCTAATAGTAGATCAAATAACATATATTTATCCTAACCAAAGGCCTTTTAAAATGCACTCTGAGTTGAAGGGAAGAATGGAGGAGGAGGAGGTGACTACTTCTTTGTTGAATTTCACAATAAATTTGCATCCAGATCCATCTAGTCTGTTTAGGCTGCCTTGCAGGGGCTGAGATAATTACTACTGCCCTGGTGTTGTGGGAGCCCCATTGAGAGTGGTCTGCTAAGCCCCAAGGATAGCATTCCTGGGCACTGAAAAGAATTCCTTCAGGACACACCCAAGGTGTGACGGAATTCAGGCATGCCCTGCCTCTGTCCCGTGGAAGGAGCTAAGGCAGAGAATAAAGGAGAGAACAGAACTCATGGAGAGCGACCCAGGCAGACAAGGAGTTGTTGTTGTTGTTGTTGTTGTTGTTAGGTGCCGTGGAGTCGGTATCCGACTCATAGCGACCCTCATAGGGTTTTCAATGGCTGACTGTTTCGGGATTGCCTTGGGAGTGGATTGCCAGGTCCTTCTCCCATTTTTGGGGTGCTGGGAATTGAACTCGGGACCTCAGAGACTGCAGCGCAGCGCTCTACCAACTAAGCCAAATCCCAGACAAGGAGTAAGAACAGTTAACGTTGAAGGACGTAGGACAGATAACGCCAACACTGCTCAAGTTCCTACACATACTGTACCGCCTCCTACAGCTTATAAAGTTCTTCTGTTACCTCTCCTAGGACCCAGGATGGTGTCTTAAATAGAGCAGAGGTTGAATAAACACTAGGCGAATAAAAAGGCATTCCAGAACATCACTTCCAAAGACCAAGACTATTTCCCACAGTGAGCGTCAGGGTGTTTTACCAGAGTGCCACGCAGATCCCAAGCCATCCCCTTAAGCCAGCCCATCCCTTTGTCTTGTGGTCACTCCATCTCAGGGGACCTAATGTATATTTGTGGAGCAAATGAATGAGTAGGGAGGAAGCGCTCCTCAAGGAATCTAGACGTTATGTATTTGGTCTTCTTAATTTTTCTGTTTCCTTAAGTGTTCCTTTCAAAAGGACAGGAAATTGCATCTGTTCCCCACTTCCGGCAACACACCTAAGATAACGCTTAGGAAAGAAGGAGCCAATGATTATGTATTGAGTTTGTGTTACAGAACTAATGACGAGTAACAGTGATGCTGAGTAACAACAGAATATCGTGCTGGGTCCCAGACATCAGAAAGGAATGTGTGGTTCTATCTGCTAGGAAACAGCTCTCACTTTCATCACTGCTGAGCATCGGGCGATTAACGCCAGTCTGAAAGTTTTCTGCTAAAGACGTCTCTTCTCACGTGCGCAATGGGAGCCTCTGGTTAAAGCAGAGTCACGGGTATTTGATAACGAGCGCTTGCCCTGATCCTGAGTGCAGTGTTGTCCTGAGTCCTGGACAAGAGGGGCCCCTAGGCTGGCATGCCTCTGCTCACGTGGGAAGGATTCCATGGGCCGTTGTTGTTGTTGTTGTTCTTCCTCTTCCTCTCCTCCTCCTCCTCCTCCTCCTCTTCTTCTTCTTCTTCTTCTTCTTGTGTGCCACCAAGTCGGGTCCAACTTACAGCAACCCTCATACAACTTTCACTGGCTGATTGTCTCATGAGTGTTTCACGAGTGGACTGCCACATACTTCTCTCTTTTTTGCAGTGCTGGGGATTGAACCCAGGTTCTCAGAGAGTGCAAAGCAGAGCTCTAACAACTGTGTTAAAGCCCAGCCCCCGTGGGCCACTAGAAACCCAAAACACCTTCAGGATCCTGCTCTAGGTACTTGTTGTTGTTGTTGTTAGGTGCCATCCAGTTGTTTCCAATTCATAGCGACCCTTACAAAGTTTCCAGTGGCTGATTGTTTCGGGATTGCCCTGGGAGTGGATTGCCATGTCCTTCTCCCATGTTTCCTGTGCTGGGAATCAAACTTGGGACCTCAGAGACCGCAGAGCAGTGCTCTACCAACTGAGCTAAATCCCAGCCTGCACTAGGTACTTGATGTTGTTGTTGTTGTTGTTGTTGTTGTTGTTGTTGTCAGATGCCCTTGAGTCAGTATCCGACTCATATTGACCTGGCATACAACAGGCGAAACACTATTGTCAGTGCTTCTCTGCTGTTCATAGGGTTTTCAATGGCGGATTGAGTTTTGGGAGGGGGTTGCCAGGACCTTCTCCCAAGCCTACAGCACCTGGTATTCCCAGGCAGTCTCCCATCCAAGTACTAACCAGGCCCAACCCTGCTTAGCTTGCGAGATCTAATGGGATCGGACGCCACAGGGCTATGGCTGCAGGCTCACTAGGTACAAGGACCCTGAAATTCCCTGTCCAAACAGCCTGAGCTCATTCACCAAGCCTGTGAAGATTCCCCCCCAAGCCAGGCACCCTGGCTAGGAAGAACAAGTCTTCAGCAGGCAACCGACCAGGGAAGGGAGCTCAGCTCTCTCGCGGGATGTAGACTCAGCTGCCCACAAGCTCTAGCATGAGATGTCTATGGTGCCTGCCTAGGCACATAACTCCTAAGAGTCTGAAAACTCAAAAGTTAGTCCCGGCCTTCAGGTTCCTTAGGAAGGTGTATCTGTCCGGGTGAAAGAATTACTGAACCTTCTTTATTTGGCAGCTGAGTTTGATTATTAACTTTGAGGATTTAGAGAGAAGTATGTGGATTTCCGCCTATAGCCATAGCTCTGTGGCATCCGATCCCATCAGATTTCAGAAGCTAAGCAGGGTTGGACCTGGTTAGTACTTGGATGGGAGACCGCCTGGGAACACCAGGTACTGTAGGCTTGGGAGAAGGACCCAGCAACCCACTCCCAAAAATCAATGAGCCATTGAAAACCCTGTGAACAGCAGAGAAGCACTGACAATAGTGTTTCGCCTGTTGTACATTGGGTCACTATGAGTCAAACACCGACTCCAAGGCCCATAACATAACATGGATCTCCATTCACACTCTAGCCCCAGGCAACACAAATGCTAGGGTAGGACTGCCTATCAGAGAAACTGAGGCTCAGAGCAGTGGGTCATCTTGCCTGTGGGGACTGAGCTGCTAATGGGAAAAGTCAGGACCCAAATCCAGGTCTTCACAATCTCAATGTCAACAGAAGACACACACCTCCCTTTTCATGACCACCTCAAAGCGCTTCCCTCTGCCAGCACTCTCTCCCACCCACATCACAGCAACACCAGAGGTTCCCAAGAGGAGCGGCCTTGGGGCCAAGAACTCAAGGCCCATCTTCCCCTCCCGCCCTCTGCTTTCTCCCCAGTACCAAACAGCCAGATACAGATGGTCCTCTCAATGTGCCCCTGCATCCCTGCACTTGCAGATACCTGTCCTGCAGACCAAAATCCACGCTAAACATTAGTAGGCAGTGGCACAGGCCCCAAGAACCTCACAAGATGCAGCCTGGGGCTCCTGAATGTAAGTCTTCACAACCCTAAACCCAGCAGTGCATTAGCATTCTTGCCAAACAGGCTGGGCAGCAGCATAGAAAGCCCACACATAATACCTCCCTAAGACCTGTACTTACAGCAACCCTTGCATTCAGCACATTCAAAGTTCTTCACTAGCTCGGAGCCATTCACGCAAGCGCCTGAGGGAGGTCTGCAGGTGGCCCGGGCCACATTCACTAAGGCAGAAACTGTGGCAGGCTGGCAGCCTGCAGTACCATTCCTTAAAACAGTCTTTGCTCCTTGAAAATGAATACGACACAGGGGGGAAAAAAGCCACTGATACAGAGGGTAGAGGGATTTGCACTCTTTTTATAGAAATTAAATGGAATGTAATGAAATTAAGTACTGTGCTGGTGAACCCTACCCCTTGCTGGAGATCTTTCAACCAAGCAGGCCGGGAAAAAAGTTGCGCTCGGTCCACGGCAAATGGCATATCATTAAAACTGAGACAGTACTGCCTTTCGAGATGCGAAATCCATAATCACAAATTTTCAGACAGAAATTGCAATTATTTCTCCCCTCAAATGGAATCAGGATTTTATACCTTTGGCCAAAAAGCACTTAGCAAAGGTGATTAGCATATTCTCTCTGGGGAGATGGAATGGATAGGGAGCCCTGGAGATGGGGTTCATTTGCCTTTTAGTAAGAAGTAAATGGCCCCAGGGAATTCTGTCTGATGATAGTGGAGGAAGAACCGGTCCATAGACCAAGGAGGCTGGGAGTTCAGGAAGAGTAAAGCATAGAAGTAGCTCTCGTTACCTTAACATTGTAAAAAACTCCAAGCCTGTGTTCAATACATATATCTGAAAGCTTCATTCATAATAACAACTAACATGCTGTGAACTAACTACTATGTACTAACCACTGTCCTACCTGTTAAGTAGCCTATTTTACAGACCCCCCCAAAAAAATCCTGAGGTTCAAAAAAATTAACTGATGGAACTTGGGGGTATACCCCAAAGATAGAGAGCACTTGCCTAGCCAGTGTGAGGCCCTAAGCTCCAACCACAGGATCAAAACACATAAAAATTAAATTTAAAAAAGAGAATGGAAAGACGGGAAAAAAGGAAGAAGATTTTGCGGGTGCACTCTCAAAGAGCTGAACTGTAGAGTTATTCATTCAATAAACCCAACTACGCAGATTCAAGGGGCTGGGATTTGGCTGGCTCAGTTGGTAGAGCGCTGGGCTGCAGTCTCTGAGGTCTCGAGTTCAATTCCCAGCACCGCAAAAATGGGAGAAGGGCCTGGCAATCCACTCCCAAGGCAATCCCGAAACAGTCAGCCATTGAAAACCCTATGAGGGTCGCTATGAGTTGGATACTGACTCGACAGCACCTAACAACAACAACAACTAGCAGATTCTGAAATGTGACAATGTATAAGAATTTCTTCTAGGGAATTCACAATCCAATGGAGAAATACACAGAAGAAAGAATTTTCTGGAAGGCAGGTACAGGGCACCATGGCAATGCAGTGGGAGCTGAGTGGAGGTGGGGCAGGGAGTGAAAGATGGCGTGGGGGGGGTTCCATTTCAACAGGCAGGTCACAGAACTCTAGGCTGAGGACAATTATGTGGCTGCATGAAGACTTAAGGGGACCTCACGTGGGGCTCTGAGCTACCTGGCAAAGCTACAGAGAATGTGGATGCATGAGGTAAACCACTAAAAACAGCCACGCATGGTGGCATACAGTGGCAATCAGCACTCAGGAGGCTGAGGCAGGAGGATCACTAGCTGAAGGCCAGCCTGGTCTAAATATAAGCAAGCCCCTGTCTCAAAAGAAAATAAAAAATAAATAAAAGATAAAATTGACAAGCTGGGTGCCATGGTGCACGCCTATAATCTCAGCTCCTTGGGAGACTGAGGGAGGGATGGCAGGTTCGAGGCCAGAGGCAGCCCGTGCAGCTTAGTGAGACCCCATCTCAAAAAGCAAATGAATAAAAAAAAAACAAGCCCAGTGCAATGGCTCATGCCGGTAATCCCAGCAACTCAGGAGGTGGAGGGAGAAGGATCACAGGTTCGAGGCCAAAGGCAGCCTATGCAGCTTAGTGAGACCTTGTCTCAAGATAAAAAAATAAAAATGGGGTGAGGGTACAGCTCAGTGATGGAGCATTTCCAAAGCATGCATGAGGTCCTGGGTTCAATCCCCAAGTGGAAGAAAGGAAGAGAGGGAGAGAGAGAGAGGAAGGAAAAGAGAAAGAAAGGAAGAGAAGGAAGGAAGAGAGGAAAGAAGGCAGGGAGGGAGGGAGAGAGGAAGGAAAGGAGGGAGGGAGGGAGGGAGGAAGGAAGGGAGGAAGGGAAGGAAAGAAAATTGGGCTGGGGATTGGCTCAGTGGTGGAGCATTTGCCTAGCATATGTGAAGCCCTGGGTTTGACCCCAGTGTGGGGGTGGGAGGAGGACCACTGAAAGGTAATCCTGGGCTGGATACTACAGACAGTTAGGAACTGGATATTAAGAATTAATGACTTTTTCCACTGTGTATATCTTATCTCTCCAACAACATATATATCTTGAGGCAAAAATAAAAATGAAAAAAAACAAAAATGCCAAAAAAACCCTAGCCTTCCTCTGGATTCCAGCAGCATCCCTAGAACTGATTAATCGAAATCATTGATTGCTTTTCCTTCTCTATCACTCACATCAGAGGGAGCCCTTAGATCACGGCTGTTTGTTGTTGTCAGGTGCCTTCGAGTCGTGTCTGACTCATAGTGACCCTCATAGGGTTTTCAATGGCTGTCTCGGGATTGCCTCGGGAGTGGATTGCCACATCCTTCTCCCATTTTTGCAGTGTTGGGAATCGAACCCAGCACCTCGGAGACTGCAGAGTGGCGCTGTACCAAATGAACTAAATCTCAGCCAGATCGTGGCTATAGGCATCCCTATTAGCCCTTCATTTATTTTAACCCATTTAAATGGCAAAAGAGCCCAGTGAGGTAAATTCTATTTACTGGCACCATTTTACAAGAAGAGCTGAGCCCTAGCCATGTGCCCAGGATACACTTTATGTGTATTCCGCTAATGACATTTTATGGAATTCATGTCCCCCAAAACACATACCAAACAGAGCAGGAAAGTTACATTGCCAGGGATTTCCTGCCTCCCTAATTATAAAGTCTTCCTTCCCACCTCGCGTGCCACACACCACCAAGCAAATGTCACAGACTCCCCAAGAGATGGATGACAGCTCATGAATGCAGCCCATGATCGCCATTTCTCAACCATCATATACTATTTCTCACTTCTTCCTCTCCTGATTGGTCCGATCCAGTGATATCTACCACTGAGAATCAGTGTCACAGGCACCAACAGGCAAGGTATTAAACTAGCTGCGGAGACCTCAATGAGGTCACTTCCCATCATTACCCAAGTTACCTTCTCTTGTGGTCCCCAGCCCCATCCCTGATGTAGTTACTTCCCGTATGCAATGTGGCACATGGATTTTGGTGAATCTGTTCTCTTGAGTTTTTTCCTTTTACTTTTGACATAGCCTGCAGCTGTTTCACTGTGGAATCCAATCCCATCAGATCTCAGAAGCTAAGTAGGGTCGGGTCTGGTTAGTCCCTGGATGGGAGACCTCCTGGGAACACCAGGTGCTGTAGGCTTAGGAGACAGACCCGGCAACCAACTCCCAAAAAAAACAATCAGCTATTGGAAACCCTATGAATAGCAGAGAAGCACTGACAATGCTGTTTCACCTGTTGTACATAGGGTCACCACGAGTTGGACACTGACTGACGGCACCTAACAACAAATGCTGATTGTTGCCATGAACATTATTCACATAGACATATACTTAACATATACTTTGATTTTAATGCTTTTTTTTTTTTTTTTTTGAGATCGTGTCTTGCTGTGTTGCCCAGGCTGGCCTCAAACTCCTGGGCCTAACAATCCTCCTATCTCAGCTTCTCAAGCAGCTGGTACTACAGGCACACACTACCACACCCAACTGCTTTTTCTTTTGACCGTATAAAGCATAAATAATGGCTACTTATCCTGTGACTGTCCCTTGTCCAATTCAACTATGTCTTCCCACAGAATGAGGTCTTTCCCAAAGATCCTCAGGCAATCATGAAAAGAGATTTGTTGTTGTTGTTAGGTGCCACCCAATCGGTGTTGGACTCATAGAAACTGCACAGACAACTGGTTAAACACTATTGTCAGTGCTTCTCTGCTATTCATAGGGTTTTCAATGGCTGATTGTTTTGGGGGAGTGGGTTGCCAGGTCCTTCTCCCAAGCCCACAAAACCTGGTGTTCCCAGGCGGTCTCCCATCCAAGTACTAACCAGGCCTGAACCTGCTTAGCTTCTGAGATCTGATGGGATTGGAAGCCACAGGGCTACAGGTGCAGGCTGAAAAGAGATCTGGGGAAGCCAAAATATCAGAACGCCAGATATGTTCAGAGAGGTCTAAATTCGACAATGCAAGCAAACGCAGATAAAGCTCAAGCCCTAATACCAGCTATCTAAATAAGTAGGTAAATAAATAATCCCATTTTCCATATGAATTTAAAGTTATCAACCGATAAAGACAAGATTGATGAGCTGTTCTCCTGAACAGACAGATCAAGTACTCAAGAGATCTAAGAGTTCCTCCTTCCACTCTGATCAACGGCTGTACAGGAATCATGGCAGGGTGCCTTGCAGTGTGACAGACACCCCAACATAAATCCAACTAATATCAGACTGTGTGCCCTCATCCTGGGATGCGAGCCAAAGGGTTCTCTGAGATCTCTGCGGTTATCACACCTGGAATGTGTTTCTCTTGCTTTCTCTCTTTGCTCATTCTTAGCCCAACAAAAGGCAGCATAGACCACAGGGGGCAATAAGGTAAAATCAGAAGTTGTCCATACTCCATTACCCTAAACTGCCTGATGATGAATAAATATTCATTGTTCCTTGGATTCAACAGGAAATAAACAATTGCTATAAAAACTATCTGATCTTCATCGTCTTTCAATGTCTTCCTTTTCTGTCAGAGACAGAACATTCACCTTGCTAGCCAAAAGGCCATACAATACAATACATACAATACAACCCCAAACCCCATCCCAAACCCCAATTCCTTGGGGGAAGAAGCTTTATCTTCTTTTTCTTTCATCTGTCCATCAGTCCACCTCAGTCTGTAAAGCGCAGCCCAGCACTCTACAAAACGAAACTGCAATGATTCTATGGATTGTCCTGCTGTTTGTTGATTGAATGACCTTGAGCAAATTTATCTACCTCTCTGAACCTCAGTCTCTGCATCTCTAAAATGATGGTGATTCTGCAGCCTGTGACAGCCCAATTCTCAAAGTCATTAGCTCACAGGGTACAGGTGCACAGTGGAACCCAGAATCCTGGGAGACCAGATCCCCTCCCAACATAGAGGTAACGAATCTCGAAGGAAGCAGAGATTTGAGATGAGGACAGCATATGTGTTTTCTGTTTTTTGTTTTCTTTGTTTTTTTTTTTTAAGGCAACTGGATATAGGATCAAAACACTTCTGTCATCCCCAAGTGGAGCTGAAAAAGTGTGAGTGCCCCTAAGCCCGAAGGAAAAGAGCTGGCACAGAGCCCAAGGGTGTGAAGATCTGACATCATCCTTCTCCATTAGGGCCAAGTATTTTTATACCTGCTGCAAGTGGAAAGGAGAATTGGGCAGATGGAGTGTTTTTAAGGGATTGGACAATTTATTAGGTGCTATAAAGCATAGGCAATCAATAAATAATATTTCAACTGAATTCAACATCTTTCCACTGTTTCTCTTTAGGAAAGGTCGCATGGATGCCAAAATGTTCCCCTCCACTCGCTACTCCTCATTTAGTGAATGTCGCATATGACAATACACAAATTTAGATGCTCCGAACAGCAGAGGCCACCATAATGATCACTTAGCATTGAAGATTTTAATCAGTTAATGTTTCAGGATCTACCCATCAAACAGTGACAGCTCACAATCAATGTAAGAAGTTACTTTGTAAAATGGAGTTTTCCCCCCTCTGAGTCTGAGACCCAGGAGCCTGTGCCGCTTGACTTCCCTGGAAGATTTCCAGATTTACGTTGCAGCTTCAACTTTATGGATTGGGTTTTGTTTCCAGAGGACAATAGTGAATGGTTTTGCTACTGGCTATGAAGTGTGCTGTTAAGAATAGCTTAGGTATTCTTTGTAAAGAGGCTTCTGGTTTTTCCACTACATTAATTAATTTTCTTATCCATGTGAAATCCCCTTTCTCCATGATGTGCCTAGGTGCTAAGGTAATATACATACAAATGCTCAAAGAGATGGGTAAGTACCATCTCCTGGTGTCCATGCTTCTTGGGGGGGGGGGGAAGTACCCCAGAGTGCAGTAATTCCATCCCCTCAAGAGCTCTAATAATCCCCGTAGGAGGTAATTCTGCAATTTAAACTTCACCTCCACAGATATATAAATGAAGGCTACGGGTAATGCTTGACAGTACAACAAGGCGAGGGTTCTAAGATTCCTTTTTCTAATATACGCACTACATAAAACCAGAAAAATTACTTTACCAGCGGCCCCAAAATAAAACTTGTTCAACTGTTTTTGCAAAGCCAGTGCCCTCTTCTCATTTTTTTTTTTTTTCAGTATATCATTTTCACACAACTTAGCAGCTGATTCCGGGAGTGGGAACCTCCAAATCAATAGAAGACTTCCTTAAGCTGTAGGCCTTGCTACCTTTGTAGGTTACTCTCATGGGCACAGGATACCTGAAAGCTAGTTCATGTATGTATTTAAGAAACATTTGCTTGGCGCCGTGGCACATGTCTGTCATTCCAACGACTCAGGAGGCAGAGGCAGGAGGATCACAAGTTCAAGGCCAGAGCCAGCCTACATAACTTAAGGAGACTCTGTCTCAAGATAAAAAAATTTAAAAAGGGGCTGAGGTGCAGCTCAGTGGTAGAGCACTTGCCAAGTATGCACAAGGCCCTGGATTCAGCCCTCCAGCACCAGGAAAAGAAGAAAAAATATTTATGGCAGTGCTAATCATAGATGGGCTGGGATTTAGCTCAGTTGGTAGAGCGCTGCGCTGCAGTCTCTGAGGTCTGGAGTTCAATTCCCAGCACTGCAAAAATGGGAGAAGGGCCTGGCAATCCACTCCCAAGGCAATCCCGAAACAGTCAGCCATTGAAAACCCTATGAGGGTCACTATGAGTCGGATACCTACTGACAGCACCTAACACCAACAACAACAACAATCATAGATGACTATCATTTAATCCTTTTAAAATAAGAGAAACAAAGAAAAAGTATTATTATGCTAATTTTAGAACTGAGAAAAGTAAGATAAAGTGGTTAAATAATTGTCCTAGGATCACATTGCTAGTGAGTGATAGAAGCAGGATTTGAACCTAGGGACTCAATTCCCAAACATTTCACTATTACAAAACATCACCGTAGCCAGGCATGGTGGTGCATGCCTGTAATCTCAGCGGCTCGGGAGGCAGAGGCAGGAGGATCGCAAGTTTGAGACCAGAGGCAGTCTGCATAATTTAGCGAGACCCTGTCTCAAAAAGTAAAATAATATTGAGCTGGGGGGTGCAGCTCAGTGGTCCAGCACTTGCAGAGCATGCAAGTGTGAGGCCCTAGGTTTAACCCCCAGTACCACACAAAACAAAAAAAAACATGAAGGCAGTACTAGGTTCCTCAATTTCAAAGGGGAGGAGGGGCACCCATACAGGATGTGCCCTAGAAAACATCTTATTACGTGTGTGTTAGTGTTTTCAGCACTGCAACAAATACCTGAGAAAATCAACTTGAAGGCAGGAATTCTCTATCTTGGCTCATGGTTTCTAAGGTTTCAGACCATGTTCAGCAGAGAACACAGTCTTGGGCGTGTGGTGAGGCTGAACATCATGGTGGGGAGCATGTGGCAGAGTCCAGCTACTCATCTCATGGCGGCCAGGAAGCAGAAAAGGAAAGGAAAGGGCTGGGGTCAAGGCATGCCCTTGAAAGGCTTATGCCTAGGAATCTACTTCCCCCACCTAGGCCCCACGTCTTGAAGTATCCAACACTTCCCCAAATAGCGCCACCTGCTGGCGGCCAAGCTTTAGCACATGAACCTGTGGGGGACATTTTACATTCAAACTAAACACACAGCCAAACTAACACAGATTCAATCCAGCAAGATCTGGCTATCAAAGCACTTTGAGGATTTGAATTTATAAATTCCTTTTGCCTATAAGGCATTCTCCCCACACAAAGTCTCAAAACAGGGCAGGCTCCTTCAGAATTACAGGATCAGGGAGAACCCAGGGCTCTCTGCTCACTCATCCACCTGCTTTCATTTATCTGAAGATATCATACATCCTGAACTGTGCACATGCCAAAAAAAAAAAAAAAAAAAACCTCAGGGCCGTCAATATTTATATCTCATGAACCTAAAGGTCAGTTCAAAAGGGTACCAATTATTTATGGGAATGTTTTAGTCACCTAGGGCAGAAGGGAGAGAAGGAAGAGCTTGGACCTGTTCCCATTTTATCTTTACGATCTCTAATATAAGAAGTCGACTGCCAACCACTAAAGCATTCCAAAGTGAAAGGTGAAATTAATATTTTTAGCATAAAAATATCACTTACGGTACACTCAATGTTCATGAATCTAACGTTAAAACAGAAACAAGTCAGAAGCCTTGGTCACAAGAGATAGTAACGTGAAACCTCTCAATGAGCAATTCCAAAGGGGTGACATAAAATTATTATTTTGTATCATTAATTATATCATAATTTTTGTTCTAAATGCCGTTATCTGGCATTTAAAAAAAAATATGAAAACAAAGCCCAGCAGTCTATATCTTAAGCCACTTATAATGAAACAAACCACTTGAACCCTATCAAATGCCCCAGTCAACTCTCCTCCCCCGATAAAGTCCTCTCCAAGGCCAGTAAAATCCTTTGCCCTAAATATTCACAGTTAGGAAAGATAATCTTGAGTCCTTCTTCTTTTTGGGGGGCACTGGGGATCACACCTAGGGCCCTATACACACTGGGTGAGTGTTCTACCACTGGGATGCACCCTCAGCCCAGAAAAATATCCCTTATCCACACCTCACCACCATTTTGTCGATTCCATCAATTAGGCCACTAAGTGTCTTTGATGTCCCAAAAGTAATATCAAGAAACAGAAAACACAGAGGGAAGATGCAGACGATTTAACATCATAACACTCACCTTTTCAGTAGACATAAAGATAAAACTGGAAATTAGGAAGATTCTTCTGCTTGCAATTAAGAGGCATGTCCAGAGAGTATCCAAATTATATGCTCCCCATTGAAAGCTGAGTTTTATCTTCCTGTTTTCACTAGTGAGCTCCTGACAGAGCGGCCGCAGGGTTATAAATTATCCCATTACTCACTCCCTCAGGTAACTCTGCTGGAACAGGAAGGAAGTAAATCTTGGAGTCCTGCACTTACACCGCTTAATCATACACATGCGTGCCCTTCAAAGCAGTAAATCACCATCCTTCACCGTGTGGCCATCATTCACACCTGAAACAGAGCAGAGAGGACAGGTACTCAGAAACGCCATGCCCAAAGTAAGGGATCTTCATCCATTAAAATTAACAATACACGGGTACGTTCCTGCTGTTTCTCCTCAAAGAGACACCACACCAATACGTACATCATTCTAATTAAGGGGCATCAGCCGAGTGAAAGGCAAATTTTATAGAACAAAGCTTTCCAAACAGAACATTTTAAGAATCACTACCTTTTCTAAGCTCTATTTAAACCAAACATCTACCTCACATTAACCCACTTGCCATGACTTAAATTAGTGCAGTTGGCCCTACTGTTAGGCCAACTTTCTTGTCATAAACACTGTGGAGGAGAAATGTGACCGATTATATGTTTTAAGATGCTACCTGTTTAGGCAAGACCTATTACAAAATGGGGACATCCTACAAGGTGGGGCTTTCTTCTTCCCATAATGACCCAGCCCTCAAAAGCCCGACAAAGCTGCCAGACAGAACCTGGCTTACATCTTGTCCCGGACCCAGCAACTGATGACTACTTCCTTTTCCCTTCTACAGCCAATCAGAATGCTCCACGTACCCTCTTTCTACCTATCCTAATACAAAACAATGGCTATCCCACCCTTTTCCCTCCTACAGCCAATCAGAACCCTCCATGCACCCTCTTTCTACCTATCCTGATAGGAGACAACAGCTGTCCCGCCCCTTTCCCCTCCTACAGCCAATCAGAATTCTCCATGCACCCTCTTTCTACCTATCCTGACATGAGACAATGGCTGTCCCACCTCTTTTTCCTCCTGCAGCCAATCAGAACCTTCCATGCACTCTTTCTACCTATCCAGATAGGAGACAATGGCTGCCTCTTCCCTTTTCCCTCCTACAGCCAATAAAACCTCACCATTTCCTTCCGCAGCTGCTGTTCTCTCCTCTGATAGGGACAGCCTGAGCAGCTTCTCCAAAATAAAGGTCTGCTGGAGTTGAGGGGTTTTCGGCCTCTAACCTGACATTTATGGTGCTGAAACCCGAGCAGGAATAGCAAGGATCCCCTGTTCTCTGGGGTTGATTGGCCTCCCGGTCACCCTCCCGGACCTTGGGGGCAGACCGTAAACAGGGCGGGGCCCTCTGCCTTTGCCATTTCTGAAGGCCACATCTACCTCCAGCAGTCCTCTGAGGTGAGTCGCTGGAGCCCCTCTGATCCTCCGTCTCTCTCCCTCTCAATAAACTCCCGGACCTAGCCCTCTCAATAAACTCCCAGCCCTAGGTCCGTCTGATCTTTTTTCCCATATTGGAGGAACTGCACTCTCTGGGGCGCCCCCTTGACTCAGCTTCCTACTCCTCTACATCAAGGGGTACAAGGAAAATTGAGGACGCTCCGCTTCCTTGTACCTCTCCTAGGGACCCTCATTCTCCTCACCTCCCTCCTCCAAAATGACCATGGGGACCTCTCAGTCCAAACCCTCTGGCTGCCTCCTGGCAAACCTCTGTACCCTCGGACTGGTTCCCCACATAAAACCAAAAAAACTCATTTTCCTTTGCAATGAGGCCTGTCCCCGTTACCGGCTCCATAATGAATCACAATGGCCAGAAAATGGGACATTCAACCCAAATATTCTCCGGGATCTTCAAAACTTTGCTAAATAAAATGGTAAACGGTCAGAGGTCCCCTATGTTCAGGTCTTTTTCTGTTTCTGTTCCCACCCTTCTCGATGCCAATCTTGCTCTACCTCTCAAATTCTTTTCATTCATTCTCCTTCTTCTCCTTCTTCCTCAGGGAAAAATTCTGATCTAACTTCCGATTCAGACTAATTCGATCCCTCAGACCACCCTGCCCCTCCTGCACCTCCTCCCCCTCACAACCCCAGCTGCCCTTCCTTTTCTGGTTCCAACACTCCACACTCCCCCTCTCTTGCCTCTACACCTCTCCTACCTTCCTCTGACTCCTCCTCGTCTCCCAAAGTTTCCATTCCCATTACCCCCAGCCCACCTACTTCGCCCCCTCATACATGGTCAAGATACCCAACTTTACCACCACCTGCCCCTATGGCCCAACCACAACCACCCTTCGGGAGGTGGAGGACAGAGGGTATCAATCGTATTCATGTTCCTTTCTCCTTCACCAATCTGCCCCAAATCGACATCTTGGCTCCTTCTCTTCTGAGTCAGACAATTACATAAAATAATTTTGTTATGTCACCCAATCCTATGACCTAGAGAGAGATTTACAGCATTCTCTCCACTCCCTCTCCCCAGAGGGGGGACAGAGGGTTTGGGAGGCAGCACAGGCAGCAGCAACAACTTACAGAACACACAACCCCACCAAACTCTCCTGCAACGCATATTCCTTCCCTTGTCTGTTTCCTTTCTTAGGGCCACTGCTCTGCCTCTTACCTAACACCACCTAGTTACATAAAGGAGTGCATCTGACTCACAGAGACGCGATTAACAATCAAAAGACACTATCCACTCTGAAGAAAAGTAGTTGAGGCTACTCTTTTTCTCCTAAGATGATGTACCCATTTACTGCCTCTCAAAGAGAAAGAGGATGGGATGTTTCCCAACAGTCTCTGAGTCTTCTTTTATTTTTATTACAAGAAAAAGCAAATTCTTTTCAGGTCTACATGAATTGTACAAGTTGGGGTGGATTTTCCTATTCAGTTCCCAGCCACACTGATTCCATGGGTCTTGCTGGGAAGAGCCTGTAAGAAAAGTGCATGGGAGTACGGTTAGGCACAGTTCAAATCTCCCTGGCTGCAGAGATAAGAACAATGCCTCCCTCTTGCCAGGCACATGCCAACAGGACAAGGCCAAATGATAGAAAACACCTCCTGCAGATTTCACTACATTTTTCTGTTGAGTTCTCACCACATTATCAGCTGCCCTTCACAACGGCCAGTGTGTTTCATTAAATTGGCTATCAGCTCTCTATCAGTAGGATATAATAATAGTACAATGGTCCTAGATTTGAGAGATTGATGAGTGCATGCTAATAAGGGATCCGCCTGTGAGGTTTACTTTTTGCATTTGACACTGTGACCTTAATTTTATGCCATTCAACATTTTGGAACTAAAGCTCATCCTGGGTGAAGAAAGGACACTTTTTCAGCAAGAAGCAGGCCAGGCTGACGGACGGCTTCTTTAACTGCTTTTCAGCAAAATGGCTGCCTCAAGGACTATGCTCTGAAATGGCTGAGAACAGAGATTTGTAAGACTAAAAAAGACACGTATTTGTGACAGCTATTAACATACACACAGGCAAAAAGTCTCTGAAATAAAAGCCATTGTGGTACATTTAAATAGAGTAATTGAAAATAATTTTCATAAAAGAATGAATCCAATGCTACCACAGTTTTAAGGGTTTTCTTTAATTGATTTTAAAGGGCTTTCTAATAAGATTATATGCCCTGCAATGGAGAGTCAAAAGCTCTTTGACTGCATACAAATGAATTGTGGTCTGCTCGATTTTCAACACAAGGCTCTCTTACCTAGACTCCATCAACATCATATTAAAACAAAGACATCTCCTTTGACTTCTGGGATGCACTGTGGAAACATACTAATAATAATGTCTCAGCCAGAATGTACAGATGCACCAAAACACATTTTTCCTCAAGACACCCATGCTAACTAATATCTGGCATCAAGGTTAAAACACATGGACATACGTGTTCCTAACAAAAGGAATACACCTCTAAGAACATTCCACCACAAAATGCGAGTTCCTGGGGCTACTTCAACTTGCTGGTGGCACAATTTACTTTTTGGATGACAGACTTTTTTTTTGTGTGTGTGTGTGTGTGGTACTGGGGGTTGAACGCAGGGCCTCGTGCCTGCATGCTCTGCAAGTGCTGGACCGCTGAGCTGCACCCTCAGTCCATTTTTTTTTTTTAGTGTTTGAGACAGGGTCTCGCTAAATTACACAGACTGCCTCTGGTCTCGAACTCGCGATCCTCCCGCCTCCGCCTCCCAAGCCGCTGGGATTATAGGCGTGCGTCATCGCGACCGGCTTTTTTTTTTTTTTTTTTAAATCACACTTGTGTTATGTTTTACCTTCAGACTTAAAGCTGTGCAAATGGAAGAAAACCGATCTTAGTAAACATTCCCCTGGCTATCATCAGGGTTAGGAGAATGTTATTTCTAGACCTAAAGAACAATGCAGTATAAACCACAGATGCTGGTGCCAGTCAGATATGAAATGTCCAAAGATTAACCCATGGTAACCTGTCCCTGCCTTGCATTCCTGAGCCGCTTAAATACAAATACAGAGAAGTCGCCTTTTAGCTAAAAATGGAGATGTCAGGCAGCTGCATTTCAGACTTTAAAAATGATCCTTGGGAAATCTCAAGGGCTTAGGCTCCCTAAAACAGCAAATACTGAAATAATAATAATAATAATAATAATAATAATAATAATAATAATAATTCTTCTTCTTCTTCTTCTTCTTCTTCTTCTTCTTCTTCTTTTTTTAAATATAATACCAGTAAACCACACTCAAGGTCAGAAAAAGTCTGCTTGGCCACCTGAATAGCCCTGCCATATTTGGTATTCAAAATTAAAAGGCAGGGAGTTAAAAGTAGTAGTTAAGTGCTACATTTTGACTTGAAAACTTAAAATGGGGGCAGAACCTAAACCAAAATAAAGACGACTGATTTAATGACGTTTAGTCAGCTCACTTGTTAAATGTACTCTGATTCACACACACAGTCAAAAAGTAGTATGAAAGTGAACACAGAATGGCCCCTGCCATTAATAGACATGGTTATCGGGCTACTGCGTATGTTCAAAACAGTCGTGAAAGTGTGAGGCCTGTCTGAAGTAGGGCGAGTGATAACTGGACATTGTTAAAATAGTAAAATCTATAAACAGACATGTATCGTGAGGAGTGCAGTCAGCAAAATGTCACTTAATTATATCCTTACATCTGTCTCGCCTTTAACTCTCCCCTTTAGACTCACATGCACCCACCCCACGGAACACATCCAGAAAGGGAGCTTCCATTCCGAAACCAAAATGACAGCCCCGAAATTTGTGGGTTTCTTAACCCGTGGTTTGAGATTCAGGTTTCGTTTTTCCGTCTCAATAAAATACCCATGGAAATGTCCTTCTGACATGATGGAATCAGGAAAAAGGACATGTGGAGAACCAAGTGGTTCACCAATAGCCTTTGATCCAAAGCAGTAAGAGGCCCACCCAAGTCAGAAGTCCCTTCTACCTGCCTCTTCATGATGGTACGGAGCTGATTTTATTGATTAACCTGGAAATCGCTCCCATACGAAGTTCTTTGCTGAATAATGAACCACGAAGCTGGGCGTGGTGGCGCACGTCTGTAATCCCAGCGGCTTGGGAGGCAGAGCCAGGAGGATTGCAAGTTCGAGACTAGAGGAAGTCTATGTAACTTAGTGAGACCCTGTCTCAGGAAGTAAGGAAAAAAATAAAAGGGCTGGGGGTGCAGCTCAGTGGTCCAGCACTTGCAAAGCATGCAGGCGTGAGGCCCCGGGATCAACCCCCAGTACCACAAAAAAAAAAAGGACCACAAATATTCAATTTCAATTAGAAAGTAACAATCCTCCAGAGCATTTTGGCCATATTTCTAATGCCTAAATTTTAAAGAAATGTTTAGGGCATAAAAGTAAAGAGGAAACTCTACAGATACCAAAAATCAATTGGTGTTACAACGGAACAGAGGAGAGATTGAATATTGGTCATTATCCTAAGGGTATCACTTACATTGGGGCTGGGATTTAGCTCAGATGGTAGAGCACTGCACTGCAGTCTCTGAGGTCCCGAGTTCAATTCCCAGCACCGCAAAAATGGGAGAAGGACCTGGCAACCCACTCCCAAGGCAATCCTGAAACAGTCAGCCATTGAAAACCCCATGAGGGTCACTATGAGTCGGATACTGACTCGACGCCACCTAACAACAACAACAACAATCACATATTCAATTAGGCTCAGACTGCAATAGAGGCAAACCTTGTTTGTATTTGAGGCACCAATTTGAATACAGAGATTCTTCTGGAAAATAATCATGGCGTACTGGTGAGTGTTTTATATCAATATTATATGTGCATACATACTTGGCCCTCCACTGAGGTGAATGACTCAAGAAGTATGCAGGGAAGCATAATCGTACCTCCAGATCTCCATCCGTTTGGATAACAAGGAGCTCTCAGAGCTGAAAGGTTCAAAGGCACAACTTGCTATCTCTGTCCCAAATCTATAAATCCTGGAGCTGACATTTCCCAACCTGGGGCAAAAACAGATTAGAGAAACCAGGAGGGGCATTGCTATTCTTGAGGCTGTAACTGGCAGCTGTTGTCCTTCTCCAGCATAGCTGGCTCCTGCAAACTTGTTTATGCACTTGGTGTGATCATATAATTTGCCAATTTGCTGGGCTTGACACCAGGAAAATGGCTGAACATTTGTTGTTGTCCATTTGTTGACTCACAACTCAGAGCTTAAAATGCCATATTAAAACAATCTGGCCAGTTGGGCGAAGACAAAGTATTTGATGAAATCGAACAAACCTAGTCTTGTCTGGATTTTTCTCTGGGGGGAAAAAAAAGGTCAAAAAAAGAAAATGTCATTTTCTAATAACTCTAATAAATTCTTTGATGGACCCTTTATTCTTAAAAAAGCTACCTTTACTCCTGGACCATTTCAATAAATGCTCAACATTGTTACTTGAAGGGCCTGACTTTTGAGTAATTTACAACAGTATTGAAGCTCCAGTTCAATTAAACTGGTCTTCTGCACATAATTTTATGATGAAATTGAAGTGCTTCTCCATGATAAATACACTCTTTGTAAACAATCCCACCCAAAAAAAAACAAACCTAACGTATTAAAAGACAGAAACACTACTAGGAATAATATTAGTATCCCTTTTAAACATGGTAATTAATTAAATAATGCTTTGTGTATTTAATAAAAAACTGCCTCAACCTGGTCCTCCTCCTATGGGAACAGGAAAGTCTAAAGGAGCCTAATCAAAATGTTCAAGTCGTTCTCATTTTATTAACAATTAGCAAACTAAAATTGTATATCTTCCACAAATATGTTGCAAATAAATGTCTTATTTGCAACTTTATCAGACCCAGAGATACACAAGTATTCTGCCAACACAAAGTAAACTGAAGAAACTGATCTATTAATTTGAAAATTTCCTTCCAAAAGATATTTTGTCCCTATCTTACCCATTACAGACTGTAATAAATGTCTTGAAACATTACTTTATACCAAGTATCTTATTCCTACTAGCAAGGCTAGTTGCAACCCTGGATTTTTCCAGATATATTTGCTGGTATGAAACAAATGTCCAAAACCTTTCAGAATTAACAAATGGAATAGCAGCCCCCAATGAAAACCAGCTACACAAACACCCTGAGCTTAACATTCTCAGATAATAGACAATTGCTCAGTTCATTCATCCTAACAAGTCACTGGGCCACGCCTTTCTAGCAAGAGAGAACCCCAGTCTTCTCTGCAACAAAGCACACATATAAACAGCTCATGGAAAAAAAAAAAAAAAAGTACTGATGGACTCATGTTGGTCCTTTCCAGCTCTAATACTTAATGAAAACCTCTAAAGTTGAGTAATAAAAAAACCTCTGTATTTTAAAAACAATTCATGCTACATGGAACGTATTTACATACAGTCAGAGGAAAGACATGGCTCCCAGAGCAGATTCCTACAAGATTTCAAGCACCAAGCAGCCCTGCTGCCCCAGAACAATCTTTTCTTGGGCTGCTCAATTCAAATCCCTCCAGTGCCTGGTGTCTTAGGTTTTAAACGCCCGTGATAAAATGCCTAGCTATTAAACCTTGTGGGGCTGGGGTTCAGCTCAGTTGGTAGAGCGCTGCGCTGCAGTCTCTGAGGTCCCGAGTTCAATTCCCAGCACCGCAAAAATGGGAGAAGGGCCTGGCAATCCACTCCCAAGGCAATCCTGAAACAGTCAGCCTTTGAAAACCCCATGAGGGTCACTATGAGTCGGATACCAACTGGATGGCACCTAACAAGAACAACCTTAAACCTTGTGGGCTGGGGATTAGCTCAGTTAGTAGAGCACCACTCTGTGCTCCCTGAAGCCCTGGGTTCAATCCCCAGCACCATAAAAATGAGGGGAGGACCCAGCAGCCCACTCCCCACAAACAATCCTGAGACAATCAGCCACTGAATAGCAGGGAAACACTGACACAGTGCCGGGCATGGCAAGGTGTCAGGGAGCAGTTCCTTCTGTTGTACACAGGGTTGCTATGATTCTGACCCATCTCAACAGCACCTAACAACAACAATTAAACCTTGTGCATAGATTTGCATCATAAAGGCATCTAGTGGCCAGCGCTAGAGAGGAAAATCAGTTAAATAGGTGAGCCATGGTTAAGAAAGGAGTTGTTGTTAGGTGCCCTGGAGTCCTGTCTGACTCATAGCGACCTCTATAGTGTTTTCAATGGCTGACTGTTTCGGGATTACCTTGGGAGTGGATGGCCATGTCCTTCTCCCATTTTTGCAGTGCTGGGAATCGAACTCGGGACCTCAGAGACTGCAGAGCAGCGCTCTAACAACTGAGCTAAGTCACAGCCCTAAGAAAGGAGAGAAGGTTCTATTTAAGGGGGTGGGGGGTGGAACTTACTACCACCACACTGGTGGGGCAATAGGAAGATTGAAGAAGCAGAATGAAGTCTGAGGAAATCCTACCAGAACAGATGGAATTTTTGTCTATCTGGGAGTGGAAAACTTTGAGGCTTGGCTTCCAGGAGTTGCCAATAGCTTCAGATCTGCTTTTTGATAGTCCGCTCTACCAGTCAGGTAAAACCCACACACACGTGCCACACAAGCAGCGAGCTAAGTTCTATCCCCTTGTCCTGCCTGGAATTCTGCCCCCGGCCCTGGCTCCCTACAGACCCTGACTCCCCTTTTGTCTCCCGGTAGCCCACAGCCACTGTCTTCTTCCTGCTAGCTCTGTTCTGTCTATTCTTTCTCCCAATTCTGTCAAAAAATTTCAGGAATAAGAATTAAAATCCTCTTAAGTAGGCACAGTCTTTACCAAAAATAAATAAATAAATGAATAAACTTCAACCAGCAAAAACATTTACATTTAGGGAAAGTGTTGCTCTGTTTACCTCTGAGCACACAGTTATTTGAACAAGAGAGGAAAGAAATCCTGGCCTAATGAATCTGGGTCTCAGCTTTGTCCACCAGGACTGATTGTTTTCTCACAAGTTATTATTCTGAAAAGTCTGTTTAGGCTTCAGATCAACATTTAAAGACCTCAGAAAACAAGACAATGCTGGCCTTTGGCACGGGATGACATCAAGTCGGAACAGAAGATAAGGTAGGGGAGGAGGCTTCCATCTCGCTGCACGTCCAAATCGCCTTTAACCTTTTTATACGAAAATGTCACAAGTCTGGGCGGTAAGTCAGCAGAATCCTGACTTCCGGAGGTATATATTGTGTTCAGTGATCAGGCCAACTCTCTTGGAGAAGAATTCCCCAGGTCTTAGGCAAAAAAAAAAAAAAAAAGAAGAAGATTGACCTGTATCCTGGACGGCCCCGGTTTTCTTCAGAAAATGTGACACAGAATTGGATGAGGCTGAGCTTTAGAGGTACAGGGAGCAGTAACCCCTCATATCCTCTATATCAGTTATGTCCAGCCCATCCCCTGCGGGCTGCATGCAGCCCAACACAGCCAGTAATGCAGCCCTACAAATTATTTTCTTTTTTCTTTTTATATTTTTTTGTGTGTGGTACTAGGGGTTGAACATAGGGTCTCATGCATATCTGGCAAGCGCTCTACCACTGAGCTGCACTCCCAACCCATTTTTTACTTATTTTGAGACAGGTCTCACTACATTATGCAAATTCCCTCTAGCCTCGTATCTGTGATGGATTGATCCTCTTGCCTCCCCCCGAGTTGCTGGGATGACAGGCAAGAAGCACCACACCCGGCTCCCACAAAATCTTTTCACATCACATGGTTTTTAGCATTTGTTTTCTTCATGACTCCCCTTAGGATGCACATGCGCTGAGTTATATAATTTATGTGCTGCCCAAGACAATTCCTCTTTACTCACGGCCCAGGAAAGTCACAAGTTTGGCACCCCTGAACAGAACACGGGGACTGGGTAAACCAAAGTTCAAAGGGGCCAAGATGAGACCTAGGGTAGAACATAACCAAGGGAGGGGATTAGAAAGTGGCAAGATATGTGATCTCAACAAGTCTCAATGAGAGAAGGGCCCGAAAGCTTGCATCCAGTTAGAGTCATATCCGACACATAATGACCCTCAGAGTGTTTTCAATGGCTAACTGTTTTGGGATGGCCTAGGGAGTGGATTGCCACGTCCTTCTCCCATTTTTGCGGTGCTGGGAATCGAACTCGGGACCTCAGAGACTACAGAGCCGCGCTCTACAAACTGAGCTGCGCTCTACCAACTGAGCTAAATCCCAGCCTTGCATCTAGTTAAGGGTGGGGGAAATCCATTATGATCACTAAAAAAAAAAAAAAAAAAAAGCTAATTTTTGAACCTTATTTTCCTTTTTATCTTCTTCCTTTTTTTACCCAGAAATGATAACCGCAGTCTACTTTGCCCACAGTTCTGCATTTGCTGATTCAACCTCAAGCCACTGGAGAGACCTGGTAGATGATTTTCTCAGTAAAGCCTAAAGAAAGCTGAGGAGTCCATTTTGGCATGACTGTACCGCGGGATGGTTCCACGGCCCTGGGTGGGTGAGTTGGGCACCAGTGTGCCCCGCCTCCTGGAAGACTGCGCCGTCAGGGTAATAGCATCTGCTTCCATTAGGTCAAGAACTCCGCTCTCTGGAGGTTGGCAGAGGAAGCCTAGCTTCTTTCTCAATAGGAGTAGACACAGCCACAATTTTAAAAAGTTGAGTTAAAGCCAGGCGCGGTGGCCCACACCTGTAATCCCAGTGGCTTGGGAGGTGGGGCCAGGAGGATTGCAAGTTCGAGACCACAGGCAGTCTGCGTGCATACCTTAGCGAGACCCTGTCTCAAAAAGTAAAAGAAATGGGCTGAGGGTACAGCTCAGTGGTCCAGCACTTGCAGAGCATGCAAATATGAGGCCCTGAGTTCACCCCCCAGTACCACAAAAAACAAAACAAAAAAAAAAGTTCAGTTAAAAACAATCATAAGGCAATTTTGATCTCCTTGGGATGCCATTCATTACTGGGAAAAGGAGTAAAAATTAAATAAGTAAAAGGCGGTGACCACCAGGACCTCACTGGACACAGTGGAGGTGGGGACCCCTCCCAGTTGGTGGAGGACCTGGCTTTGCAGTGAACGCACAGCTGGATTTCTGTAATACGCCCTTCACCCATCTAGAAGGTTTTCCCCGTTCTTCCTTGTCATTGCTCTTTACAACACAAGTAAAAAATAAATTGTACGGTGAAGGAAAACGCTTTTGCCACCCAGCACAATAGAAGATGCCTGAGGTCTTCGGGCAACTTACGTTTAAAAGGGAACAGAACGGAGGCCCTTTCCTTCCCTGTTGGAAAATAATGGAATAAGCACAGTCCTCTCTTGAACTGGGCTTCGATTTCATCTCTGGATCTCTCAGAAAAGCCTCTCCATCCCCTGCAAGATCAACTCTTGCTTCAGTCCTGGCCCGCCAGGATTCACACAACAGAACAGAAGAGTGAATTCAGCGCTTACTTTAAAAAGAGAAATAGGTACTTGGGCACACTTATTCATAAAGCATCACTCACATATAATAGCAGCCCAAAAATGTGGAAGCCATCCAAATGTCCATCGCCAGATGGATAAACAAAGTGTGATATATTCATAGGATGGAAAATATTCAGCCTTTGAAAAAGAGAAAGCAAAAGAAATTTTGACACATGAGACAATATAGATGAACTTTGACGAGATCATGCTAAAATAAGCCAGTCACAAAAGGGCACATATTATGTGTTGTGCTAACATGAAAAAATGTGACATAGAGTCATGGAGACAGAAGGCAGAACAGTGGTTCCCTGGGCTAAGGGGAAAGGTTGAGTCCATTTTGCACCATTTAAGGTTCTGGAGCCTGCAGCCATAGCCCTGTGGCATCTGATCCCATCAGAAGCTAAGCAGGATCAGGCCTGGTTAGTCCTTGGATGGGAGACCGCCTGGGAACACCAAGTGCTGTAGGCTTGGGAGAAGGACCCGGCAACCCACTCCCAAAAATCAATCCACCATTGAAAACCCTATGAACAGCAGAGAAGCACTGATAATAGTGTTTCCTCTGTTGTACAGAGGGTCGCTATGAGTCGGACACCAACTCGACAGCACCTAACAACAACAACATTCTGGAGATTGTGTGCACACAAGGGTGTAAACACACTTAGCACTACAGAATCGTATCATAAGATGGTAGGTTTTATGTTGTGTTTATTATCACAAGAAAAAATAAATTTAAGGGCGTAAGGGTGCACACACACCTACAATCCCCACACTGGGGAGGCAGAGGCAGGAGGATAGAGAGTTCAAGGCCAGTGTGGGCTACACAGCGAGACCCTGTCTCCAAAATCCAAACAAATAAAAAGTAAATAAATTTTAAAGCAGAAATCGGTTTAGCCCATGAACCAGAAGTAACTGCTCTCTCTTCTAGATTCCCATTGCGTGTTCGCTGCCTCTCTTAAGGTTATCGATCTGTCGAGACTCCACTCAGTATAACAGTGTTAACTGGCGATTCCCTGAAATCCTCACTGCTGGTATCATCCCCAGTGTTGCAGGCAGGAAGGGGAGGCTCGGAGTGATTCGGTAGCTTTTACAAGATCCCACAATTACGGATCGATGGTCCCTTCCATACCACACCCTCGTTCAGCTCACAAAGGTACCCCTTCTCTTTCCAAAGAATCTTGTTGCAGCTGCCAGCTCTCCTTCCTGACTTCCCCAGTCCACCCTATGCAAGCAGGCTTCCCCACACGCCACTCCCACTAACAGCTCTCCCTAAGGACACCATGACATCCATATCAGTGTTACTCAATTAGGTGAGCTTATCTTCGCTTGGCTTCTCGGTGGCAGGTGATGTGACGGATCCACCCTCGCCTAGTGGAAATGATCTCTTCCTTCCATTTTCGGGACACCACGTACCCCAGGTAATCCTATTTGTCTGCCTGTGCCTTTCTTATCACGTTCTGAAGACCGACTTTCTTCCTCTACTTCCACCGAAACAATGGCTAATCGGTGACTGAATGAGTAGCTAAGTTACGTGTACCTTAAATTGACTTCACACATTCACGGGGTTGTTTTGCAGCTTGTGGTACACTCTAGAGCCTTCTGGAAGCAGGTCCTTTGGAGTTGTCACTTGAAAGTGGGGATTCTATGTCACTTAGTGTATACCTCTTAAAGCCTAGCACAATAAAGTAAACCGTAACCGAGACTTGCTAAATTTATTCCTAACACAACTAAATCCTCACGTTTGAAAACACTTCTCCAAGCATGCGCTTCCAGTTTCTTTTTTTTTTTTATTGGAAATTTTTAATGTACACCTTAATGTGATTAATTTTGACATGCTTTGCATTGTGACATTTCCATATACACATTTTGTGGTACATTATAAGTTCCCCCTTACCCTCTTGTGTGCTTTCTTCCCCCCGTCCCACCCACCCCCACCAAAGACTTCTTTTCCATTTACTTGTCTTTTTATGCTTCCAGTTTCTTTTGAGAAACTTTTCAAATCTTTTGACTGTCATCTTTATCCAAAGCCAGTTAAAGGTCCATCACGGGCTCCTAATAGTAGCTCAAACAGTCAAAAATTCCTCCACGTTACCTATCACATTGTTGTTGTTGTTGTTTGGTGCCGTCGAGTTGGTATCCGACTCATAGCAACCCTCATAGGGTTTTCAATGGCTGTTTCGGGATTGCCTAGGGAGTGGATTGCCAGGTCCTTCTCCCATTTTTGCAGTGCTGGGAATTGAACTCGGGACCTCAGAGACTGCAGCGCAGCGCTCTACCCTACTTATCACATAGGGGCTGGGATTTAGCTCAGTTGGTCGAGCACTGCTCCACACTCTCTGAGGACCCGACTTCGATCCCCAGCACTGCAAAAACCAGAGAAGAACCTGGCAGCCCACTCCCAAAGCAATCCTGAAACAATCGGCCACTGAAAACCCTACAAACATCACCATGAGCCTGACCTGACTTGATGGCACCTAACAACAACAACCTATCCTTCAGTTCCCAGATCCCTGCTATGTCTCACTAAGACAGTGACATCCCAAGCTCTTTTGTAGGACTCCACCCAGGACACTTCCTCTCCCCAGACACTGGATATCAGCTGGCATTTCTGCTCCCGGTGAAAGGATTAAATGAGATTATAACATTGCAACAATTTTCCAGTGTTTCCTAATTCAATTAATTGCACTGGATACTCGAGGTCCCAATACAAGAAATTAGAGCACGTTTGAACAGTGTGTGCTTGTTCAGGTCAGCTCAACTTTTAAATTCAGTTCACCACCGTATCTCACCACACAGCAATTTACACAACAGTTTT
>VMDO01016553.1:0-47499 GCA_007922755.1 Pedetes capensis
TTTTTTTTTTTTTTTTTTTTTTTTTTTTTTTTTTTTTTGGCGATACTGTGGGTTGAACCCAGGGCCTTGCGCTTGTATGCTCTGCAAGTGCTGGACCACTGAGCTGCACCCCCAGCCCTTTTTTTACTTTTTGAGACAGGGTCTCACTAAGTTACGCAGACTGCCTCTGGTCTCAAACTTGTGATCCTCCTGCCTCTACCTCTTGAGCCGCTGGGATTACAGGCGTGCACCACCGTGCCTGGCTCCATTTTTGCTTTTTTAATAAAAGAATAAAAGAGGAACTCTCCAAATTTTCATGAACCCACCCTAAAAGAAAGAAACCACAAAATACTGAAAAACAAAGATGTGTGATCAATGGGCATTTTGCTTTACTTGGTTCTACAATCAATACCCACAGATGCAGCAGTCAACGAATAAAAAGATGCACTGCACTGGGAAAAACTGTTGCAAAAGATCTGTTTAAAGTATTGAAAAGTAAAGATGTCATATTGAAGATGAAGGTGTGCCTGACTCATGCCATGGTATTTTCATTCCTATCATATGGTTGTGAAAATTGGACACTGAATAAGGAAGACAGGAGAAGAATTGATGCTTCTGAATTATGGTGCTGGATATGAACATTCCATGAACTGCCAAAAGAACCAAAAGATCTGTCCTAGAGGAAGTGCAACCAGAGTGCTCCTTGGAAGCAAAGATGACTAGACTTTGTCTTGCATATTTTGGACATGTAGCCAGGGGGTACCAATCCCTGGAGAAGGACATCATGTTTGGGGGAGTGGCCTCATTTGGCATTCAAAAAGTTTTAGATTTTGGAGCATTTCAGATTTCAGATTTTCAGATTAGGGAGGCGCGGCCTGAATTGCATGTGCGTGTGTGTGTGTGTGTGTGTGTGTGTGCGTGTGTGTGTGTGTGTGCGTGCGTGTGTGTGTGTGTGTGTGTGTTTAATTGTATTTAGGATCTCATGTGGAGATGAAGCTGGGTGGTCCCAGAGAGGAAGAAGATGGAGGCAGAGGATCGACTTCAGCAGGGTGCAGGGAGGGGGCTGAGATTCCCTAAAACGAAGAGAACACTTGGGGTGTTAGGATACAGCTGGCCCTGCTTTGATGTCACCTTCTGTGATTTCATTTCACCTCAGTGTACAGAACATAAATATTCTTGAGACATTTTTAAAATACTTGGGATCTTAAGATGATTATAGGTCTTCTTAGTAGTCACTTAGAATCGGTTCATTGAAAGAAAATTCACAAAACTAAATACTTTATTGGGGCAATACCAGGAAATATGCTCTCAGGCTCCAGTGCATGAAATTGTTTCCTCTCCCACTTTTCCAACTTTCTTGGTTCAAATAATACCCATTAAGTGTCAAAGTGCTGCCAAAGCTTTTCTGATTGCATGAATAATAGGTAGGCTCTGTTTAACTCTGCGTAGAAAAAAAGGTTCTGCATCTGAAACTCTTAACAACGGTCAACATATGCCCCATCCCTCACAGCCACAGACTTCTCTAGTTGAGGACCCCCAGCATAGTGCTGGCCCCTGCCAGACCTTCCACAAGATATCTGTGAAAGGGTGGATAACACTGATGGAAGAGCAACTGTGAGACTTGCTCATGGCCTCTCCCCTGCCCAGGTTCAATTTGCCAGTCTGCACTGTGGTATCCAAGCACGGTCAGGCCCTCCTGGCCTGATTTCATTCTTATCTATCATCTGAGCTTGGGGTTTGAGGGAACAATTCTCCAGTGGGTGGAAGATTTCTGTTGCAGTGCTGCAGCACCTGTTCTCCCTTCAGGCCTTGTGCTCTGTGGATCCCCGGGGTGAAGGCAGGCAGTCTGGCCTTGGGAGCACTTCCCTGACCAGTTGTGCCTGTTCCAGCTCTCCTGGGGGTGGCCTGAGCCCTGGAATCCAAAAAGCATACTCTGCTTGGGTTCCTGGAAACCCTGTATCTGCGGAGGTATAGCAGGGAATTTCTATACACCAACCCAGTACCTGATGTTGCCCACCCTCCACCTTCTGAGCTGAAGGCGAGACTCTTCAGGAGGTGGACGGGCAGCACCCTGTGGTCATTTAGCGATGCTGTGGCAAATGCTCCAACCTGCCCCTTCCTAGTTTCATTGTCTTCTACCAGTCATCACACAAATGTCCTTTTACATTTCTTGTTGTAGTTGGGACCATCTAGTCATGTTGGACTCATAGCAACTCTCATAGGGTTTTCAAAGGCTGACTGCTTTGGGATTGTTTTGGGAGTGGACAGCCACATCCTCCTCCCACCTACATGTCTACGAGGAGGAAAACCATGCCAGCTGTGCTCTGCTGGTTCCCGGCAAATGCGTGGATGAGATTGCACAAGAATAGGAGGGAAGACTAGTTGGAGTTGGGGTGGGGACATGCAGAGGCCAGAAAGATGGGGACAAAGAAAGTCATGGGAGAGAAAATAACTTGAACAGATCTCTTCCCCACTGGGCCTCCTTTAAAAATACAACAATAGTCTCAAGGGTACGTGGCCGACCAGAATGTGACTTCCCTAAATGAAGAGCCCACAGCACCTGTGTGATTTTTATGGAGGAGGCCAAGGGGTGGTCTTGCTCCCCACCCTGTCCAGCCTGAGCTTAGGAAAAAGTTGCAGACAGGGCCCACTTGAGGCTTGGAACAGAGTTGTGTTCTCTGACAAGCTGTTTGGTTTAAACTCAAGGCTACACCCTTGGCCAAGGGGGACCATTTTGGAGATTCTTTGGGAGTGTGTAGGGTAAGTCATTTAGAATGATTTTTCAGGCCAGTGCCTGTTGCACTCTTATGATCCATTCCAGCAACTCAGGAGGCTGAGACGGGAGGATTGTGAAGTTTGAGGCTAGAGGCAGCCTATGCAACTTAGCAAGACTGTCTCAAACAAAGAAAAATGGACTGGGGGAGCAGCCCAGTGGTAGATCACTTGCCAAATATGTGTGTTGATTCAATCCCTAAGTGCATAAATAATAATAATAATAATAATAATAATAATAATAATAATAATAAAATAAATAAAAAAAGAAAAGAAACAAAAGAAGATAAAAAGGAGTGATTTTTCATCAGTACTTGGGGAAATTGTCTGGTGGGTGAAATCAGCCTAAAATAAACACAGAGAGTATGTTTAGGGTTCCCTGGTCGCCTGTGGAAACAGGGTGGTGGCAGCTGGCCTGCAATGGGAGTAGGGGTGGGTTCTACTTTGTTGAGGGCTGAGGGACTGGGGAATAACAGTTTGTCCTCAAGGCTGCTGTCGCCTTCTTCCCTCTTCCCCTCTGGGGGTCAGCCTGCTGCATCCTGAACGCCTCCAGCGTAGCTGGGAATTATCTACTAGCCTGGTCTCAATGTCAAGTTGAAAACCCGGGCAGAACTGCCAGCAGGTCCCAAATCTCAAAAAACGAAACGTGCGCCGTTGTTCCACGTGTCCTGCAGGGGGCGCCCACGTGCTTTCCCTTCTGGGAAGGGACATGTGAAAAGAACCTGAAGCTTTGATTTGACAGGCGCAGGGGCATGCGTGCTGTGCCCTGGCTGACACGCACATTCCTCATTCCTCCTCCTTGGCTTGGAAGGACACACAAAAATCCCTTGAAGAGACAACACACCACCTTAGGCTTCTATGATTGTCTGTGTAAGCATTTTTCTGTAGACTTTTCTAGAGACCTGCTATCAAGGTAGGAAGAGTGTAAAGTAAAATGGCTTTATCAAAACAACAATCCCATAAGATGGCACCAGGGTGTAGCCAGGTGACCCAGCTCAAAGCAGCGTGCCGCAAACCACATCCCCCCCAAACTCAGCCCGTTGCCCACTGGGTTGACTCCTTTAGTGATATTTCGGCTACATTTCATGGCTTCACAGTCACTTCTGGAATTTGAAGTCATTTGGCATTTATAGGATGTGGCTCTAGTTCATATTAAAACTTCAATCTTTTGAATCAAGGGTTTTCTCTTCCTCCTGCCTTCTTGGGGTAGATGGGGGCTGAGATTCTCATAGTTGAAATGAAGGTGGATGTGGGATGTTTCCTCTGTCTACTTCCTCCTGTCCTATCCCACTTGAAGTAGGGAGGGTTGGAAAAGAAACAAAGTGAGTCGGGCGTGGTGGCACAGGCCTGGAATCCCAGTGGTTCAGGAGGCAGAGGTAGGAACATTTGGAGTTCAAGGCCAGAGGCAGCCTGTGTAACCTAGTGAGACCCTGTCTCAGGATAAAAAGTGAAAAAGGGGTTAGGGGTGCAGCCCAGTGGTAGAACGCTTGCAAAATATATGAGAGGCACTGGGTTCAGCTCCCAAGAACTAGGTAAAGGAAAAGAAACAAGAAAAGGAAAGAGAAAAGTAAAGTAAAGTAAAGAAAAGAAAAAAGTCTGCATGCTTGAGTCCACGTGGTATCAGCCCTGTCTCTTGGGTACCACAACTGCTGTCCTAGTTCGCTGTCCCAGGGGGTCAGGTGAATGGGTGGTGACAACTTCATGTCCTTCCAGAGGCTCACATCTGCACAGAGCCCTGGCAGAGGTGGTCCCTGGAGAGATGTGGCTATCTTCAGGCTGACATGAATTGGACAGCCTCAGGCCACGTGTGGTAGTGGCATCTGTTCTTTGCACCTGGAGCTCCCAGCCCAGCTTCCTGCTGTGGTCTACTCTCTGGTCTGAGGGTTCACTCACAATCCTTTTCCTTTCTTCTCAGGAACCATCCTAACCACTAGTATGTGCCCAAGTGTGCATGGGAGCGTGTGTCTGTGTCCTGCACACCTGGGCAGTGCCCAAAAATCCACTTCTTCTCAAATGTGCTTTCTCTATTTTGGAGGCACAAGGGTAGTTCAGCAAATCCAGCAGCTGAGCCAGTGCATGGCAGGAAATTTTTGCTGCCACTCAGAGTTTCAGGAATAATTTGTCTGTGAAGAGGTGTCCTCCTATCAGAGCACATTCCAATCCACATCAGAACTTCCCTGTGGCTTTCTTCATCGCTCAAGGTCTTGGCATCATTGTGTCCTCTCCTTTCCTTCCCCACCCTCATTCCTTGGTGTGTAGAATCAGAATAGGGTGAACTGGAGGGGAAGGGAAGACGTCTCCAGCATTGTGCCTCCCTGGAGGATCCCAGGAAGATCCCTGGGTAGAGGGATCCCACTCCTGACACCATAGGTGCTGAATATGTCACCTAAAACTCTTGAGTGAAGATCTGAAAAAGGACCACATCAGATGCCAACCAGGACTTTTCCTCTTGTCCCAGATTTTCAGCCTAAGTTGAGGCTAAAGAGAGTGCCTGCTGGGATCACTGAGAGGGACAGTCCACAGGAACTGGTCCTACTCCTGGTAATCATCAGCATCTCTACCCCAATGGGCTGCCACTCCACATCTGGAAAAAGATTGAAGGTCAACATTGGACCATTAGTAAGAGCATTTAGTTCATGAAAAGGACTTGTTTCTTCCTCACTCAACCAAGGAACACGGGAAGGAGTCCTCAAGAAAAAAGTGGAAAGGTTCTCATGTTAGTCTGTTTTTCATTGCTGTGACAAAGTACCTGAAGCTGTGTACTTTCTGAAGAGAGGTTTATAGATTTCACAGTTTTGGAGGCTGGAAGTCCAAGTGGCATGGCACAGGCTCTGGCAAAAGTCCCCCTGGCTGTGTCATGTCATGGTGTGCATGTGAGAGGGAAAGATCACATGTCCAAACAGGAAGCCAGAACAAGAGAAGGTGTTGGTCTTGCTGTGTTACACCAAACCTTTCTAGAAAACTAACTAGGGTCCCAACAGAACTGCACCAATTCCTTTCGAGTGCAATTCCCTAATTACTTCCCACTAAGCCCTGCCTCTTAAAGGTCCCACTACTTCTTAAAGTCACCACACTGAGAGCCAAGCTCCCATCATGTGAACCCTTAGGACACAAATCACATCCAAACCATAGCAGCTGTGAACAAGAAGAATGGAGACTTTTAAGCTACAGGGACACAGAGACTCAGATGAAGACTTAGGTCATCGGTCACTGGTTTCGCCATTTTAGGCACACCATTGAGCAGAGCCAAACACTGACTCTGGTGTCTGCAACAAGGGGACAAATTACCTATGTCTGAGTGTTAATGTAGAGATTAGATTGAATATGCATAAATATCTGACATAGAATCTCAATAAAAGGTGTTATCAACATGTACAAAGTCATCAAAAGGAAAAGTGGATTTTTTCATAAAGGAGTCCCATAAAGTCATATTCTTTAATTTAACAAATTGACTAGGAGATAGATTTTAAAATGAGATATCTTTTTGTTGTTGTTATTTGGTGCCATCAAGTTGTGTCCTAGTCATAGGGTTTTCAGTGGCTGATTGTTTCAGGATTGCCTTGGGAGTGGATTGCCGTGTCCTTCTCCCATGAGATATCTTGATGCAACATGAATTTTTCTACAAAATCATCTTGTGAGTTCCCCCCCTTGAAAAAGAGGCTCCTATGATGAGTGCTTTGATTTAAATTTATAAAATGTCTCAGAAGCAACGTTTAGCCTATATACTTGGGATAACCTCACTACATAAACACTTCCTATAGTCAGGAAAATCAAAGTTGCACTAACAATGGCATGCCTTCTACTCTTCCTTTGATACCCACCACTCCCTGCACCTCCAGACAAATCTCAGATGTACATGAATGAATGAGGGCTGATGCTTGCTTTGAGCAGGGCAGCTCAGGGCCAGTGGCTACCAATAGGTCTCTTCTGGGAATCTGGTGGCCCATCGAAGGAGGGCACTGCAGGAAGGGACTGTGAAGACAGAAATTGGCGTACACAGGTCGTTCAGATGGTGCTTAAGACACAGCAATGCTCAGGAACGAGCCAAGCAACTCCAGAATGGGGAGCAAGCACGGTTATGTTTTGGTTTAAGGATGAGACCTGTCATCACATGGCTCTCCACCTTTATCTGTCCTGGAGAGAAATGTCCAGGGTCAGCACACCTTCTCTTGGTTGCAGCTGGGACCTCTCTACTTTCATGAGAAAGAGTTATTTCTAGAACAAGTCCCATCCTTCAGTTACCCTCTGGCTTTCTGTTTAGTAATGTGGTCTCCCTCTCCCATATGTATGCTAACTGCTGTGATGCCATCCACCATGAGATCCTCAGCAGAGAAGAGGTCATGAACTGGAATCTGAAGAACCATGAGCAAAATAAACCTCCCTTCTTTATAAGGTTACTTAGCCTCAAGTATTTCATTGTAGTAATGAAAAACAGATTAACACACAATGCTTGATATAAAGGATATAGATCAGCATGACTTGGTGGCCTGTAATCCCAGCAATTTGGGAGGCAGAGGCAGGAGGATTACAAGTTTGAGGCCAGAGGAAGCCTGTTTAAATTATTGAGACCTTAATTCAAGATAAAAGACTGAAAAAAAGGGTGGGGATACAGCCTAGTGGTAGAGTTTTTGCAAAGCCTATGTGTGGACCCTGGGTTCAACCCACCAGAACCATAAAAATAAATAAAAAAGAAAAATAAATAAAGACCACAGATATTTAAAGAGTGATTTTTAGAGTCAGGCACTGTGGCACATACCTGTAATCCCAGCTACTTGGGAGACTGAGGCAGGAGAATTGCAAATTTGAGGCCAGAGTCCAGACTGAACAACTTAGTGAGGCCCTGTCTCAAAATAAAAAATTAAAAAGTGGGTGGAGTTATAGTTCAGTGGTACAGCACTTGCCTAGTATGCATGAATCGTTGGGCTCAACTGCCCAGTACTGCAAAAAGGGGAAAAAATAATCTTTATAGATCACTCCACATAGATGGAGTTGTATCCATCCATTATGTAACAATGCTTTTTTTCCAAATTAATCAAATTCTGATTATGATTTTGACTTGATTTGTTAGTTATTGCTCTGGTTGTTGGAAGGAAGTGAGCTCACAGGAACAGTGTTTTGGAACTGTAAGAATTGTGCCTTTTGTTTTAAATGGAACCATGTAGTAGGATTAGTGGGGCATGGTGATAGCTGCCTTGTCTTTCCTTTTTTTCCTTCCTTCCTTCCTTCTTTCCTTCCTTCTTCCCTTGATATAGTCTCATTATGTAGCTTAACCTACCTCTACCTCTCCAGTGCTGGGATTACAGATGTGCACCAGCATGCCTGACTTCCCTCCCTCCCTCCTTCCTTCCCTTCCTTTCTCCTTTTATTCCTCCCTCCCTCTCTCCTGTTCCTTCCTTCCTTCATCTTTCTTTCTTATTGTTGCTTAAGACATACAGGCCAGGCCATGGAAACAGAACAGAATTCTGCTGACAACATGTCTCGTTTTCTCTGGTCAGGAAGCCCTGATTTGCTTACCACCATTACCATGTGTGAATTCACACATGAAAAAGGCAAGTATGATTACTCATAGTACTCATACTTGTTCCAGACATGGTTGATGTTTTTCACTGCCTTGGCTTATACCTGCTGGCTTCACAATAAGATTCACTCTGGTTTTTTTGTTTTGTTTTGTTTTGTTTTTAAGGTAAGAAATAAAATCAAGAATAAAATACTGCAGAAGAGAAAGAAGAACCATGAGGAACCATGAGGAACCATGGGGGAAGTTCACAAGGAAACTACTGAAGATCTGAAAGTTTAGAAAAGGATTTGTATCATGATGCTAGAGATAAGCAGAGGCCACATAGGGAACTTTTCTATAGTATTTTGAACAAGAAAACAGCAGTTTTTAGTGAAGGCCACTATTGAGCACCAATACTGTGTTGGAGATCTCAACAGAGGCCCTACTTATAAACACTTAAATATTTTTTATTTTAAGTTTCTTTGTGTCAGTTTTTTGACAGATAATTGAAACCTGACTACAGAATAGGCCTGCAAACATGCCTAATAATATAACCAATTTGTATTTAACAAGCATTTTGAGTTGAGATCAATAAATTGCTTTTAAGTCTAGCTTTTCAAACATGAGTAATATGTGAAACTTGAAAATCCCTGATTTAGGCAGGCTTGGTGGCACCCACTTGTAATCCCAGCAACTTCGGAGGTGGAGGCAGGAGTGTCCCAAATTTGAGGCACTGTCTCAAGATAAAAATGAAAAAGGGGCTGAGGGTACAGCTCAGTGGTAGAGCACTTACAAAGTATGCACTTTGGTCTTAGGTTCAGCCCCTAAGTACTACAAAATCACCTGATCGAGAAATAAACAGGACATATAATAATAAAACATACCTCATCCCCCTATGGCCTGCAGCCATACCACTGTGGTGGCCAATCCTGTTAGATCTCAGAAGCTAAGCAGGGTCAGGCCTGGTTAGTACTTGGATGGGAGACCGCCTGGGAACACCAGGTGCTGTAGGCTTGGGAGAAGGACCTGGCAGCCCACTCCTAAAAAGCAATCAGCCATTGCAAACCCTATGAATAGCAGAGAAGCACTGATAATAATGTTTTGCCTGCTGTACATAGGGTCGCTATGAGTTGGACACTGTGGCACCTAACAACCACCACCACCACCTTCCCCTATGGAGCACCAAATTCAATGTAAATGCTTTCTTTCCTGTCATTTTTTACTTTCATATAATTTTCATGTGGTGTAGGGGAAACAGAGAAGATGGGACACAGGAAGTCAGAGAAAACCTTCTGGAGAGTGTGACTCTGGTACAAGCCAGAATCATATGGAAATGGTGGATGTGTAACCAGAATCTAAGTTTCACACTGCTTGCTGCCCTACCAAAAAACTGTGAGAGGGAAAATAGTGGAAAGAAGTAGATTTACTCAAGGTTGGCCCCGAGGAACATAGAGGGGACTTTTCTGTCTCAAATCTCCATCTTCAGGAGGCCCAGGAAGCATGAAGGTCCTTCTTGGGGCACAACTAGTCTCAGTGAGATAATGGACAGCGGGGAAAGCCCCATGCTGGGTGGAGTTTTTTCTCTCCAGAGCACAGCAGTCTTTCTCCTTTGCTTCAGAAGTCTGTCTGGTCCTGGGACCTTGGCCTTCTGGGGCAGCACCTACATTTACCCTGCAGACGAACACATGTACCTTCCTACAAATCAGTGCTGGTGAGCTGAGGGGAGGACATTTAGCAGATGCCTCTCTTCAGAACTTAGAATAACATGTGAAAGGGGGAGGGTTCTCAGAAGAATTGGGAAAGGATAAGGGAGGGAGGGCAAAGTGACAGTTTCCATAGGCTCTGTTATAGGTGTGGTGGAGGAGGAGGTTAGAGGATGATGTGACATGTTCGGAGCCTCACAAGATGGCCCTGACTCACTTGATGCTGGGGATACATCTATTTCATCACTGTGTGAGTGTCATAGAATGCCCTTCCAAAAATCCAGGTGGCATAGCCTATTATACACCTCAATGGTATTGTCACCATCCTGTATCAGATATGTTGTTGTCTGGAATATCTTTATACAGCATATGACTGTAGTTGAATTTTCCTGAGGCAAGGAGTCTACAACGAAGGCTGTGTCTCCAGACCCCAGGCCAGGACACCAGGATCTGGGGTCCCAGCTGGGTTTGATTGCTCACATGCATCAGAAATAATGGAAAAAGGATAAAAGATAAGATGAATTTATTCACTATTTGACCAAATTGGGAGAATTGCTAATCTGGTGTCTCCAAACCCATGGAAGTACCACAGTTTATAGAAGGAATCATTGGAATAGAAAAAAAGCCAAGAAATATGCATTTGTAGATTTGGCCAGGCTGTGGGCTGGACTTAAACTGAGAGATACCTTGAAATTTTGGTTTTGTGACTTGTATTAAAACCATTTGGCACTGAGGCTCAGAACTTTGGGGGGTTATTTTGGTGCCAAAACCTGGGAATTCAAGACACTTGAATAGAGGTATGTTTCTGGCTTCATCCACCCTGGAACTTGAAGCTTTTCCACACTCTGCAGTCTGTCAGTCTGTTTCCTCCTGCCTGGGCTTTCTCCTCTGCTAGGGACGCTTTCCTCTTTCCCTGAGGGCTCTTCCTTAGAACTCTCTGGGACATTGTCACCTTCTATTTTCTACCTGCCCCTTCCCTACCAGTTAACTCAAATTGCTGCCTACGGGTCTGTAATTTCTTCCCTCTCAGCAAGGCAGGTTCTCTGCCCTGCCCCCTCCTTGCCTTTGCTTTGCCTGAGATCTTATTAGCTGTTTTGAGTTTACGGAGACAGGAAGTGAGTGGGAAGAAGGAAGAAGAACTTTAACTTCCAAAATTCCGTAGTGATTTCTACTCATCAGTTTTTAGCATGTAACCTCAATAAGCCCTCTAATTTGCCTGTTCTGGCTGTACTGAGATGCTCATACTCCCTCTTTTTATGGGACACCAGATTGGTTATGAAGGGAAAGACAACTAATGTAGGCTTGATAAGACCTTGGGGAAGTTGGCTGCACCGCACTCACAGTTTGGAAGGAGTCGTCCTGGAACCCCAAATAAGAGCCATGTGGATGGGATGGTGAGGCCTGTTTCCTTGGGCATGTTGTCTTCTCCTTCACATAAAAATAAAATAAAATAAAATAAAATAAAATAAAATAAAAATCCAACTGTTAATTTCCAGATATCCCCTTTTGGGGCATGTAAAAATTAGATTTTTTTTTTCCATAAGCTAAAAATTTAACCCTTTTGGAGAGTCCATTAACATCCTCCCTCTAGTTTCACTCTATAAAGAGTTCCTTGCTCCCTCCAATGGCTTCTCTACACCCAAGACAGCATCCCTTTCATGAGGCAGCCAGTGAAAAACTGGGTGCTGTCTGGGTGCTGTTCTTTTCCCTCTGCATAGGTTTTCCTCTGACTTCAACTGCCTCCAGAGCTCTATCCCGCTGTCTCCCTTCTGAAAGCACTAACCCTTTGCCATGGGACAATATTGCTCTTTTGCCAGTCACGCAGGGAAGTTTTACCCCCTTTCCCTAAGTCTGCAGATGGTCCTGTCTCCTTAGTAGCCTGCTGCTGATGTTGCCTGGGGCTGAAGTGACCCTGCTGTCCTGAGTCCTCCACTGGGGATTATAGGCATCTCCACTCCCTCAGTTGGGGATGGAATCCAAACACCCTAAGGACACCCCACATTGGGTCACAGCCTCTAGTTGCTCTGGGCCTCACCCCTTCTGGGTTCACTTGGCTCTCATGCCCTATAACCAGGGGCATGCTATGACCTTGGGGACCATACCTTCTTAGTCCCCAACAGCCCCAGCATAAGGCTATGATTCTGGGCATACACCAGGCAATCTGGGGCTTTCAAACTTTTACTCTCTAAAGGATCCAAGTTTCACTTCTAACGTGTAGCCTAGCAAAAGGTCAAAGGGCAAAATCTCCCTCTAAAGATGAAAGGTTTTAAGCAGGTGTCTAAGTGGGGGATTCTCAATAAGGTCTATAAAGGGGAACAACACCCTTGAGATTAGGCAATTTTGGGAAGGAAAGACCATCCCTCAAGACAAACATTCTCAAGTAATCAGCCATTTCTTAGTACATTCATAAACCCTGAAAGGCTGTCTGTCTCTTAGGTCACTCCCTTTAGAACATTGGTAACCCTGGGGAAAATTGCTTTCCCTCTGGGGATATACACCCTGAACTTTTGGGATCTAAAATACAAGTATTAAATTGGTGAGATAAACTTATTTTCCACTTTTTTCCTCAGCCTTGTTCTTCCACAACAACGTACAAGTCTTTTCTCTTTTTCTAGTGTTGTAGTGGCAAAAAGGTGATGGACATTCAGACCCTATTTTTGATGTCCTTATTAATGTTTTCTTGTTGGTTACAATTAGATTTACTTCATTCCTCTTCATGACTAGGCATCAATTCCCCTTCACTGGGTTGGAATCATGAAGGTTTTATTTATTTATTTATTTATTTATTTATTTATTTATTTTTAACAGCTTTTCTGAATGCATATACCTCTACTCTGGGTGGTAATACCTTGCCTACTTTCTGTTTGAGTTCTGATTTGTTTTTCCTATTTAAATCAAGCTTACATTTGATGTTTTACTAGTTGTTACTTGTCAATCTTAGAGCTTTGCTTTTAGGTCATCCATTGATGTTTATGAGTACAACATCTTTTTCTTATCTAAGTTATTCCTCTCCCACTTAATAAGACCATTTACTTCCAAAATGCTTGTTTTACCTATACTAGTGTTGCTCTATTGCTATAGGACTTAATTACTTTGTTTTCTATTTCAGACCAAAAGTGAACCCAGACTCAGATGGTGGGTCCCCTGTTTGGAGACACCTGTGTTACATAAGGTACCCAGTAGGTCTTAAAGGGACATTTACAACCTCCCACACAGTTATTAGCTTCCAGTGTATTCTAATCAAAAGTTACAACTCTTTCTTTTAAGCCTTCTCCCCTTATTCAGGCTGGATCTCTCCAGATCCTTATAGGAGGAAAGACATGTTACCTCTAGGAAAATTGTATACTACTGAGTGGGGGTCTTACATTTTATTTGCTGTGACTTCTCAGTTTGGGCTTCTCATAGAGTATCTCATAGTATTCTTGGCTCCTGAGACTTCACACCTTCAACTAAGCTTAAGGAAAAGGACTTTAACTATGCTACTCAGAGGCCACCATAAATGGCTCTCTAGCTCTGAATTGTTTAAAAATAAAACCTTTTTTTCTCAAAGGTATTACAATTGACTAAACATCAAACATGACAAAGTAAGGGTGTCAAGGAGGCCATTCCAAGGGCTATTATTCAGGGTCTTCCCTGAAGAGTCGCCATTGACCAGAGACTGCCACATGCTCTCTCTGGAGTGGCTGAGGGAGAGAACCAGGCTGGTCATTTCAGAACACCGTTGGTAGAATGCAAATGAGTCTGATTGGTGCCCTGACAATGGTCACGCATCACAGGAAAGATTCCTCCCACATCTACTATGGGGGGTGCCTTCCCTAGCGAAGGATATAGCAAGAGGTCCTGAGACCTCTTGTTTATTTCTTTCAGATGGGAAACTTTTTATCAAGCCCCAGTTCTGACACCCCACTGGAAGGCTAAACTAACGATCTTTCTTCCAGATGGGGAACTCTCCCGGGGTTCCTAATGATTCACCTCTTAGATATAGACATTTCCTTTTCCACTGCTGTGTGATCCGAATGCAGACTAGGGTACCAAAAAACTCAACCAAAATATGAAAACATTGTTGTTAGGTGTCGTCGTGTTGTGTCCGACTCATAGCCACCCTCATAGGGTTTTCAATGGCTGATTGTTTCAGGATTTCCTCAGGAGTGGATTGCCACATCCTTCTCCCATTTTTGTGGTGCTGGGAATCAAACTCGGGGCCCCAGAGACTGCAGAGTGGCTCTCTACCAACTGAGCTAAATTCCAGCCCTGTCTACAGGTTATGTTTTATATCTACATGGTACCAAAATGATTCATAGATAACTAAATGCATTGTTGTTGAGTTTTGTTATCAGGAGTTTCAACAACTTAAGTTTTGCTTAAGGCCCCAGGGAAATGATTTCAGGCAGAAGAACAAGGCTAATTTGTAGACTTTAATCCTGGGAAATACTATATTTCTCCAGGCAAATTAAAACCTGCCCCCCTGAGAGAACCCCCAGGCCAAGGAAAAGATTCTACAGAGGCCAAAATCAGCCACTACTATAAAACCCAGAGCACTGGAAAAGAAATGAAGTCCTAAACAGTCAGAGTGTTGCCATCTTTTTAAAGAGAACCCCACTATGAGTCATGAACTACTGCCCTCTGAAGAGAGGACAGGCCTTCATTCAACCCTAATAATGGCTGTCCTCAAGGAATAAAAGCTGCCCATGGTCTCCTGGTGAGGCCTACCTCAAGTAACTACAGAGAGCCATCAAGGGGCCTCTGGGTAACTCCTGAGGTGACAAGCATAAACATTAATTTCCTTTCAGATACTGAGGACTTTATTCTCTGCCTTAATCAATTACCCAGGACTTCTTTCTGAGTAAACCTATGTAGTGACCAGTGTTGATGAAAATGCCCCAAACCAAAAGATTTTCTTTTAAAAGTTGTCTGGTTGCCCACAAAGATAGCAGTGATACATTTTGTGGGGCTAGAAAGACATTTCCCTTATTAGGCAGGGAAAATGATGAACAAAAAGCTTTATTAGAACCTAGTAATGGAGTTCTTCTGCCTCCTAATAACAAAGGTGTGAACCACACACATAGCCAACTATGTATTTCTACAGACTTAAAAATGGGTCTCCTTTGGATCAAGCTCTTCCCAGATGGAGGTACCCTACCAGGTCCTCTTATTACACCCATTGCTTAATAAGATCTGTTCCATCTGCATCTCCACAGCCTCAAAAGGTCCCTATGGCAAAATTGCCTACATCTGTTTAAAGACCTGAGTTCTCTTCAAATAAGAATGAAGAAGGATATTTCAACTTCTTTATATATAAAGATAAGGGTCATTTTTCACCCCAGACTAAGAGCTCTCACTCTTAAACTCAAAAGTCAAGATAATGGATCCAGCTGACCCATAAAAATCATTGGGCTTTAGATATTCCCATAGCTGTTGGAGGAAAACACACACCATAATCAGAGTTAAATGTTATGTATGACTACTCTACTAATATCGCCTCTGTTCTGCAGGATTTACAGTACCAAATCCAGACTGTCAGACACTATACCTCTCAGTCAACTGTTCTAATGCTATGGCTTTCTGGATTTTCCTGGTGGGAACTGGATCATACCAATGTTAATCATGGTCGTCATGATTTTAGTATCTGGCCTTGCCTACTAAACTGTTATTTTTTAACTTTGTCTCCTCTCATTTACAGTCAATTCATCCTCAAATGGTGCTACAGCGATTTAGTGTAATGCTCTCTGGGTCCCCTTGAGTGTCCTCCTGGGACTGAAAGTCAGCAAGAGTGGGGACCCTAACCCCCTGTGCTTCTTCCCAGCTAGAAGTAGTCAGATCTGATGCATCACCCATTTTCCTAAATGATTTTAGGATCCCGGCTCTTGAGGCAGGGAATGATAGGCAGGTTAGCTCAGGCATTTGTAGGCAATATGTAGGAGAAGGGGACTGAAATTGACTCCTGTCATATGCCTGTGACGGGTGAGGCCACATGTATCTCTGGGGACATTGGAAGGACATTTTCTAATGGGCCCCACTCTAAGCCAAGCCATTGATCCATTTACAAAACAAAGACCCCAGTCTCAGGTCACACTGGGTGTCCAGAGCTGGGTACCCAGGGCTGATGTCACATTCTGTGTGCCCTAATTTGAATAAAACTAGGGAAAACAAACGCCCACTCTCTCTTTTCTTTCTTCTCTGCTTCTTGCTCTTTGCTCTTCTCTCTCTCTCTCTCTCTCTCTCTTTTTTGTCTGTCATCCACATGCATGCCTCTCCATTCTCTTGGCTCACCATCTGCTATGTCTACCTAAGGTATTTTTCCCTCTAGAAGCCTGCTTACCTCTGTTCTCTCTGACTTTACCTTTCCCTGGGAAATAGAAATATCCTTGTGCAGTTTCACCCAGGGAACCCAGTTTATTTCAAGTTCCTTTCCAGGTTTAACTAAGCTTCTCTAGGAGCTTCAGTCTGCTGTGTAATTATTTCTTAATGGTGTACTGTCTCTTAATAAACCTTATCTATACTCTCTTTGGGCTGGGATTTAGCTCAGTCCATAGAGCGCTGCATTGCAGTCTCTGAGGTCTCAAGTTCAATTCCCAGCACCGCAAAAATGGGAGAAGGCCTTGGCAATACACTCCCAAAGCAATCCCGAAACAGTCAACCGTTGAAAACCTTATGAGGGTCGCTATGAGTCAGGCACTGACTTGATGGCACCTAATAATAACAACATACTCTCTACTGTAACTTCTGCGTCCCGTATAAATTCATTTATATGCTTGATACAAGGACCAGGGTTAAGTTACCAAATTCCCAGACCTTTGTTCAGAACCTGCCTCTCTGCACTGCCTGTGAATCTTTAGTAATATTTGCAGCTTCCATTCACAGCCTGGGGTGAAGAAATAGCTTAAAGACAGGTTAGCAGAAAAAGTCAATTTTAAGATTTTCTCTCACTCCTATTTTTAAGGAGGAGACCCATCACCATGGGACTGAGAGGTGGGAGTGAGGTTTGGGGCGGGAGTGAGGAACGGGCCAATGAAGAGGAAGGATGGAGGAGTCTACAAGCCTTGAGCAGGGCCTAGATTGAGAAATACTCAGGGCTTTTCATTTATGTTCTATTTTCAAAGATCTCTCTGATTATATACACTTCAAAAAAAGTTTTGAAAACACAAAAAGGACAAAGGAAAGAATCATCCACCATCATAGCATCATATAATAACCCCCAAGTATTTTTATGCTTTGTAAAGTGTTTTAACATCTGGAAATACAAGCCACCTCATATTATGATACCTTTTCTAACATTTCCTTGACTTTTCTGTTTTATTCATTAGTTTCTTGAGTCTCAGCAAATTTCTATCAGTATTATAGTTTGAATTGTTTTGGATTTACACATTAATTTACAATGTTATGCCTTTCTAAAAACGTTTACTATCATCTCTTAATTCAATATTTATCTAATGTTTCTTAAGATAATTTAGTGCTTTTTTTCTGTATAGATCCTGGACTAATTTTCTAGAATTTCTTCTCAGGAATTATTTTACCAAGTGCTATACTTTTTCCGATATGACTTGAACACCTGACAACCACATACTTATTCCAGTTACTTCCTAATAGTTAATCCTGGCTAATAGAATTCTCCTTATTTTTATATGTTTTAGTATTGAAAAGTCAAACTGTTACCAGAGTTTTAGGGCAAAGCCTCAGCTCTGGAATCACAACAGACTAGGCTCACCTACCCATCCCAAATATGGCAACTAAAGACATGCATAATGATGGGAAGCAGAGAAAGGAGATTTAATCAAAATGCACACTTGGAAGAGGAAAAGGTAAAGGGGTCTAGTGACCCAAGTCCAACTTGAAGTACTGACATGAGTTTTAGGTTTAAGTAGAGGAAGAAGGGGGCAAGAAGTCTGCATAATTAAACAGTCCTGGTCAGAACACCATCTGGTTGATCAATTATCTCCGTTTTGGTTGTGCAAGGTGGTCCTGAGAAGTTGTTATCACTGCCATTACTTGAGGGGAGCAGTCTGGTGCCCACAAGATGATGACTCCTACTGTAGCATGTGGTCTTACCATCGAAGGTAATTGTCCTCACTTTGGCAGTGGTAGGGGGCGTCTGTCCTTGGGGTTCACCATTGCTGAGGATAGTTTCTGTCCCTTATCAAAGAGATCCACTAGGGACGCAATCAATCGGTCCTATTGTTCCTTGAATCCAAAGTGAATGAAGAAAAAGGTGTCTTAAGAGGATATATTAGATAGGTGTGCTTAGGTATTAACAGGCAATATGGAGAAAGAAGGGGATTCTGACTGACTGCCTCCAGCCATGGAGGATGAAGTGATGTTGAGATAAATCTCTTAAGAACATGGGAAGGGCATTTTCTAGTGGCCCCTACACCCTATTCTAGGATCAACAGCTGCCTGAGCACAAAGGTGGACTATTTCAGAACACCCACCTATGACCCCATTCTTTTGAAAGTATCTGCAGATACCTTGAACCCTTTTACAAAACAAGGACACACTAGGTGTAGGGTGTTTCTCCCTTCCCCTGACACTCAAGTTTCACTATAAAAATCACATTTGACCTTAAACCTTATCAATAGCCCTCTTCTATTGCTCAGCTTCATGTCTTGGAGGTGTACTCTCTTTAGTAAGCGTTCTCTATATTCTCTACTTTAACTTCAATGTATCGTATAAATTTATGAATACATGAACACAAACAGATGAAGGTTTTGCTGCTGCTGGACACCTGGACCCATGCTTCCTTGTAGCAAAAGCACTGTTCTTGTTAGGTGCCGTTGAATTGGATCTGACTCCTAGGGACCCTCATGGTTTTCAATGGCTGATTGTTTTTTTCAGGATTGCGTCCCGAGTGGATTGCCACATCCTTCTCTCATTTTCTGCAGAGCTGGGGATTGAACCAGGGGCCTCAGAGAGCACAGAGTCACACTCTATCAACTGAGCTAAACCCCAGCCCAGCAAAAAGACTAAGAGGCAAAATAAAGCCAGAGAGGGATAAAAGGGAGTTTGGCTAGTGACCAGTGTCCTCTTTCACTTTTAGTTACTTTGTGGGCCAAAGAGAGGAATCAATGATTTTAGCAAGAGCAGTTTCTGAGTGCCTGTTATAAAACTGCTATTACTTTTAGTATTTTTTTAGCAAATTCAATTACTTTTCCCTACATAGATGATCATAATTACAAAAAATAAATTCATTTTTTTCTTTCCACAATTTATGGCACTTATTCTTTTTGTTGTCAGATTGTTAGCATGTGCAGATTTTAATGGAATGAGAATGGGTATGTCTCTATGGTTTGTACTCGTAACTGGGATATTGCCTGTTTTTTAAATTTTTAATTATTTTAAATTAAATGTTCTTATAGGCCTAGTTTACTAAAGTTCTTACTTTTATTTATCATTTTTTAAAAGAAAATTATTCAGGATATGTTGAATTTTGTCATGAGCCTTTGCATTCCATGGCACACAGCGTACTCACAAAGGTGAACGTATTTCATTTGTGTAGTTTTATTGGGGATTTTCATTTCTATTTATAAGTGAGGTTGATGTTTACTTTTTCTAACTCTGCCTTGTAGAAATTATGCTGTCTTTCTGAAATTAGTTGTGAAGCTTTCCACCTTTTAGTAAGGTCTGAAAGCATTAATTTAGGCTGCTTATTATTTCCTCCTTACAGGTTTGAATACTGTGCATAAAACTGAGTCAGGTACAACTTTGAAGGTGATTCTTAAGTTATATTTGTTATTTCCACTTTATTGAATGACTTGTATTTTTTATTTCTTAAGTAATTTGTAGTTATATAGACAGTACACATATATCACATTTTCAAGTTAATCACCACAGAGAGATATGTATTCCTTCTAAAAGCATTTAATGTCTTAAATGTATACACTGTTCTTTGGTGCCTAACTTTATTTACTTTTGCTTTCACTTCTTCCCCTTGGAATTTAACCAGCTAAAGCTATTTTACCTTCTAGATTGTATTCTACTTGGATTCATCAATTCAAACATTTTCTCATACCCTATTTATTTTTTATCTTTAGGTCCTCCCTCCTGTTTTAGGTTTGTGACTATTGATATTTTTCCCAAGTTCTCAAGGTAAGTACTTAATAACTTTATTAAAATACTTTATTTTTAAAGGTTAAAGAATTACCTCCACAGTGTAGTTTTAGCTGCATTCCAGAGATTTGATATGTGGTATTCCTCTTTCTGTTACTGGTTTAATATAGAGGGATTATAAGTTTTATGTTTTGATTTTCATTTTAACCAATGTTGTCATTCATGTTTCCTATTGATTCAGTTTCTTTGCATGTGAGTTTGTTATTTCTAGTTTTATTGTATCATGATCTGAAAATATATTCTTTCACTAATCATAATATAATGTTAAGTAATCTCTCAGCACAACTGTAATTCAATTAATATCAGAAGCAAGATCATAATTTTTCTATTACTACCTTGAGTGTCTAATTTGCATATTCTCAAATCACTTTACTCACCATTTGTTACGTTTGCAGGACTAGGTTGAACTGAGCATAACTGGAACACAGACCAGAAGTGTAGTTCCATATGCTACAGGGCAACTGGGAACGGGACCTTCACTTCTAACCTCTTTCCTGTTCTCACTACTCAAGGGGAGCAAAGACTCTCACCTACAGAGCATGAGTTGGTAGGATTTGAGGTTATACAGAAGCAACATTTTGGATTCTATTATAAGTACAAGGTGTTTGGGATTACTTCTTGTTAGGTGCTGTCTAATCAGTATCTAACTCATAGCGACCCTATGTACAACAGGTAAAACACTATTGTCAGTGCTTCTCTGCTGTTCATAGGGTTTTCAGTGATTTTTGGGAGTGAGTTACCAGGTCTGCCTCCCAAGCCTGCAGCACCTGGTGTTCCTAGGCAGTCTCCCATCCAAATACTAACCAGGCCCAACTCTGCTTAGCTTCCTAGATCTGACGGGATCAGATGCCACAGGGCTATGGCTGCAGGCTTGGGATTACTAGGTGGTTCAAATTCCTTGACAAGAGTGTGGCAATGTGATGTAATTTTAGGGAAGTGACTGCTACCCACAAAAGTACAGCTGCCCCTGGAAGGCAAACCCAGAATATCACAGAGGAGGCCCAAGGTTCTGTCTTGGCATCTGCAGTATATACCGTGTCAGGTCAGATCCCAGTGCATTTATCCACTTGCCTTTGTCTCCCTGGCCATGAGCCATTCCCCTATATGGGGCCACTCTTGGACAAACTCTACTCTTTTCTCCTTTTCCCAAAACCTACCCTTCTTGGGAAGATGTCAGTGACTCAAGGGTGGTGTGACTTTCTAAGTGAAGACGGCATCCTCACTTATGTCATGGTGGGATCTCCTTTCATTTAAGAGGAAACACTCATGGTCAATTTCTAGCTGGATGTTTCTCTGGCAGGGTTACTAATTACATAAGAATAAATAAATATTTCCTGAGTTTCTATTTTCTCTCTTTGTGTTGAGTCCACTGATAAATATTACACTTAAACCATTACACTTCTAAACTGGACTTTAACCAACTGCTTTCCTGTTACTACATTCTTTCATACTGCCTATTACTTCTAAGCCATCTCTGAACACTCTTTTTCTAAAATTTAGATTTGTGTTCAAAGCCAGCATCACATTGTTTATGTCCAAGATGAGTGAGAAGAATGCCACCTGCCTTTAAAAATTTTGCTCCTCCCCTCCAGGCTCTTCCTGCTGTCACTCCACCATTCCTTACCTTGCTCAAAATCCCACTGGATTTTCATTGCTGGTTATAGCAATAGGAAGAGCATAGGTCAGCAGCAATATTTAACATTTTTGTTACCAGGGACCAGTTTTGTAGAAAACAATTTTTCTGTACAGCTGGGTGGGGTTGGGAGATGGAAATACAGATGAAGCTTCGCTCACTCACCCGCAGCCACTCAACTCCTGCTGTGTGGCCTGGATCTTAACAGTCCATGAACTGGACTGGTCCTCAGACTGTGCATGGGGGACCTCTGCTCTAGATGACCTGGGTCCTTATCCCAACCTGGCAATGTATCCAAGTGACCTTAAGGGTACCATTTAACCTCTATGTTCTGCTCTATAAGCTATAATAATGCCTACCTGTGGAAGTGTTCAAGGATAAATATGAGAGAGCCTGGGACACTGCAGACTCTCAGACAGTAGTTATTGTTGTCATTGTTGCCAGCCAACCTGGACTCATAGCACTGCAGAAAATGTGCTACTTCTCCAGTCTCTGTCCTCTCTCAGGATTCTGTCCCATCTTCAATGCTTTCCTCACCTGCCTGAGCACATCCTCCTCCAGAGAGGAGCTCTCATGTGGAACGATGGTTCTCCACTGGGGCGACAGTACTCCAGGGACGTGGGGACATTTGGTAATGTCTGGAGTCATTTTTCATCATTACAGTCGGAGAGAAATGCTACTGGTGTTTATTGAGTAGAAGTCAGGGTGTTGCTGAGCATCCCACAACGTGTAGCACAGCTGTCCACAGCACAGAAGCCCAAGGCCTGGTGGGAATGGTGTGGAGGTCAAGGAGGGAGCTTCTGGGAATGAGGGAAGGGGACTTGGAGCCACCTGGGCGTTCCCACCCAACACTTCTCAGGAGTCCCATTTCTGGTTTAGCATAGCTATCTTAGAACAGGTGGAGATCGTCTCCTGAATGAAGCTGCTCTGGTTTCTCTAAACACTATTGGCCACATTTTTCTTTGTCCTGACAGTCCCATAGCAGAATGGCTTCCAGGAACATCACTGTTGTTTGATGGCTTCCTACCCAGTCCCTGTGTCCTTAGAAGAGTCTCCTTCAGGAAGATGAAGTGAGTTAAGAAGTGGGCAGAGCATCTACCTCATCACCTGGGGTGTGAGAGGCTCCATGAAAGGGACCCTAGCTGTGGGTTCTTCTCCTTTCTGTATCCTGAGCACCTTGGGACCTGAGGCCAGGACTTATGCAGGTCATAGCCAGCAGGGAGTTGCCTGCCTACAGAATTTCCCATTGACTGGTCAATGCTAAAGAAAGAATGCTTCATCTCCCAACAGGGAGGGCTATGATGGACTTTGTTGCCCTGTTGTGGTTGTTGCTAGGTACTGTCTAGTCAAACCCAACTCATCGTGACCCAATAGGGTTTTCAATGGCTGATTGTTCCAGGAGAGAGCTGCCAGGTCCTTCTTCCATAAGGCGGCCTTAGTGACAGGCAATTGAAACTCTCCAAATCACAAGTGGTGTAACTCTTCAAAGCAGGAAATAGCAAAGTGAAACACTTTTCTTTCCTTTCTGAGAGTGTTTCCTTTCTCAGAAAAACAGGTGTGAAAATCACTTTTTCTTGTAAAATGGTAACTAGAAGCCACCATTGGTTACAACTGCTAATTCAGCTGCTCTCTAGAAGTCATGCCATCTTATGTTCAATTCTGCAGCCTCTCCCCCTTCCTCCCCACCACATACACACCTACACACACACACACACATACACACACACACACACACTTGTGCTCCACATACTCAAGTCTAGGACAATGACATATCACACTTGTTTGTACTTTTTCTTTAGCCTGAAATGAGTGCATCTCAAATAAACACAAAACTCTTTATTCACTGGCTTGGAGCCAGAAGATTGCAGGGTGTTTTTTGTTTTTTTGTTTTTTTTGCTACTAGAAAATGTTTTAATTTGTAACTACACAATGTGTTTTTTCCCTCTTATGAAGAAACAGCTACTTGCACCATCTGGGTTAATTTTTGTTTACAATATATTTTTGTGTCTTTTCCATGCCACTCTTCCTTAATTTGTCTCTATGGCCCCCATGCTATTTCCCTCCCTCACTTCCTTGTAAGAATAGACTCACATATACACAAACTTAAAACTGAACAAGTGGTTATGGATTGATTTTCTAAGAGTGATTTCTCCACAGACTGGAAGAAAGATTAGCATTCTTGCCACTCTGTGTTCACAAGTAGTCTTCAAAGTTAGAATGAAATTTTGAACATACGTAGATGGTTTTCTTATTGATAATTAGCCATAAACACTGCTTGATTTTCAGCTTGGATGCATAATGTTTGTTTCCTTTATTTTACAGATAAATTTTCATTTATGCTTTTTCCTTGGGTCATGGTCTCTGTCCCTTAGTTTCCTCAAATTTAGAGTGAGGGGTTTGGATTACATTGTTGATTCTCAAAGCTGTTTGCACCATATTCACCTATGTGGCATAAGGAAGAGCATGATGCTCAGGCAGGTCTGGTCTGCAGCCAACTGTGAGGTTCTTGATTCAAATCATCTTCCAGGTTCTTTTCAGTTTTACTTTCTGTGATCTGACAACACTCTGTAGGTGAAGGTGGTGATACTGAAAATTCCTTGCTCTCAGTTGGAATGGGAAGGTTGGTACAGTGATTCTGAGGGCATGTTTAGTTACAGGTATCAGAAGCATTTAGAAAGTGCTAATCTTTGGCCCATCAGTTTATTTCTACCTATTGATTCTTAAGAGATTATTATAATCAGCTCTCTGTGTCTGTGGGCTACACATCTGTGGATTCAATGAATCAAAAATAGTAGGGAAAAACTGTGTCTCTACCAAATATGTTCAGACATTTTTCCTTGTCATGGCCCACTAAAAATACAGTACAACAACTATTTATATACATTTACCTGTATCAGGTAGTGTAAGTAATCTGGAGCTAATTTAATGTATATAAGAGGATTCGTGCAAGTTCTATGCAAATACTACACTTTTTTATATAAAAGACTTGAGTATCCACAGGTTTTGGCATCCATAAGGGGTCCTGAAACCAGACTCTCACAATAACATACTGTGTCAAATATTTAGTTATGATTATGTTGACACTAGGATTATATAAAATAGAGAAAATAATTAAAAAATTGGGAATGTTTAAACTATGGTACTTGGCTGCAGACCAGACTTGCCTGAGCATTATGTTTAAACTATGGGAATGTTTAAACAATGGCATACTATGCAGGCATTAAAATAATGATGCTGTAGAAAAATATTTTATATCATGGGAAAATGCTCATGGTATACTAAATGAAAAGGTATGAAAAAGATTTCTTTTTTGGTTAATAATGTCATATGTATGTAATAATATTTGTAAGGTTATAAAGCAAAATGATGACAATGTAGCCATCATCTCTGAGTGATGGTTGTTGTTGTTAGATGCAGTGGACTTGAGTCCGACTCATAGTGACCCTATGTACAGCAGAATGAAACACTCCCTGATTCTGTGCCAGGAATTGTTGCAGACACTGTGGTAGGATTAGGAATAATTTTGATTTGTCTTCTTTTTGTTTATATTTATTCTTCTATAGCTATTTCACATTGTTGTTTTAATTAAGTTATTTAAAAATCATTTTCTTACCTGGCTCCTTTGGGATACACCTTCAACCTAAATTGAGTGCAATCTAAAATAAATACAAAAATGCCTTATTCATTACACAGCCTTAGAGCCAGAAAATTATAATATTTTGTTGCTACAGGAAACTATTTTAATTTGCAACTGGACTATTTTTTTCTCACAAAGAAACATTTGTTTGGCTTGCACCATCCCTACTCCTTAAACTCTTCTGTCAGCCTATCTCTGTTTTCCCACTGCAATATGATACAGTTTAGCTACCAATCCAGGCTTAGCAGAAGTACTGAGCTCAAACCAGTAAACATGAATGGGCTCCAGTTTGCGTCCTGCCCTCAAGTCATGCAAAGTAAATAGAGGAGACAGATTCCCAGTGAGAAGTACAATTCAAACCAAAGGAGCATGTGACCAATAAATGTACAACCAGACTGTGGGACTCAGGAGCGGTTTAAGAAGGAGAGACACATACAGTCTTCCCTGGCCAGGGCTTTTGGATAATGGGGTTTTCCTGGATGAAACCAGGAGCATGACCTGCTGCAGAGACAACAGGAACATATGCACTGAGTTGTTAATGGAATGGCATATTTGAGAAAGATAGATTGGGCCTCAGTAACAAGTATGGGGAAGTATGTACATGTGTTTAGGAAGAAATCTAAGGAATTCCCTGTCCTTCTGTCTGTGGAAGGAGGGAAATGTGCTCTCTTTTCCGTCCAGACCCAGATTTAGCTCAGACCAGGGAATTAACAGTGATTTATGGTTTTGGTGGATATTGGTTTCTACTTTCTGCAGCAACTGGGCACATTCCTGTAATGCACAACTTGAACAACTTTTCCTACAATAGCACTATGAAGTCAGGATACAGAAGCTCAAAGAAGGTAGATCATGCTTCCAAAGTCCTATAGCTCATTTGGAGCAGGAATATGCATCCCAAGTGAAGAATCTTAAGCAATGCATTTGGACATTTTTCTATGGGCTGTGTGAACCATGCTAACTTTCGAGGAGGAAATTAGACTGAGAACTCTAAGATGAGGGTAACCATGGAGAATAGTCAGGAAGCTATTGTTACAGACCTGGTGGGAGATGATGAGGTAGTAACAGTAGGGATGGAAGAAGTAGACAGGCATGGTGGATATTTGTGTAGGTGGCATGGGTGAACTTGCTAATGGACTGAAATGAGGAGAGGCGAGAAGAAGGAGCACTTGAAATGCATCTTGAAGCCATCAGCATTTTCTGGTAGTTGAAGTTCTGAGAATCCACAGAGCGTGAAGTGAGTGCTGATCTTTAGAGAATGCCTACAGTTAAGAGGAATTGGTGAGAAAACTTGACAAGAGCAAGCAGAGTGATGAGAAGAAAACCAAGAATGGAGGGGGTGCCAGGGAGGCCAAGAATAAAGCGGGGTGTCAGGGAGGCCAAGAATAGAATGGAAGGTCATGGAGGCCAGGTGGAACATGAAGGAGGAAGTGGTCACAATGCCAGAGGCTACTCATGGAGAATTAATGAGAACAGAGGAGATTCCATTAGAAGTCAGTTGGAAGGTATTCCATTATCTTTGGTGAGTATCTTCTGTTCTATCACAGAAATTGGACCTTAAGCCTTTAAAGGGTAGGTAGATGTGTGCTGGGGTGGTGAAGGCTGGAGCATAGGTCTTTGGTAAGAACTTGAGCAAGGAAAAGGAGAGAGGAAGGGCAGAAGTTTCATAGGATAGTGAAGATCAAGGATGGTTTAGTTATGGTAGGGGAGCCTAGACCATCCTTAGAGACTGGGTGCAGAGAGATGATAGAGAAAGATGCTAAAAGGCAGATGTGGCATTGGGGGCTGGGAGATTGAGAGGTTAAATCCCCCAGAGAAGGGGAGGAGCTAGGTGTGGAAAGGGGACATGTTTCCCTCAGCAAGGAGGAGTGCGGGGTAGGGAGAAGATGGGTGAGTCCCCTGGGACATGGTGAATTGGGAAAGAGAGATGGTGACAGTCTGTCAGTTGATATCCATTTTCTCAGTAATAGGGGCAGTGGCTCATAGCAAGGGACCTGATGATGAATTTTCAAATTTGAGCCAAATAGAATATCTGAAAGTGTTGTGCAACATAATGGAAGGAAGTGTAGGGTTAGCAGAAGGTCAGTCAGCGGTGTGCCGTCCCCACTATCTGCAGTTCGATAACTTGAGTCTGTTGATTTTGTGAGGAGTGAAACTATGTTTACCTTGTTAACGATTCTATTTCTTTCACACCTTCATGCTAGAACACAGTACCTGTTAGGGCAGATGTTCAATACATATTTGTCTAATGAATACATTCTGTAATTGTGCTGATGAACAAAGTTAGACGAGGACTACAGGTGTTTCCATAGCAACTGTGGAGAAAACAGGATCAGAGAAGGGAAGGACAGAGGACATAGGCGTTCCACCCTGGGTCCACTATCAAATGCAAAGTCTCGTTGGTACAGGTGTTGGCCACCCTCGCCTTGTGAGGTTCAAAAGATAGAAGAAGGAAATGTCACACCCTGGTTGCATACTTTCCACTTTTATCTTATTTGCCAGTTTCCTTGTCTCTTAGCTGTCCACTTGTCCACAGTACAAGCCAACAATATGTAGATAACCTCTATTACTGGTTGAGGGGCATTATGTGGCTAGTGTGGGTTACTTGGGCTGTGATGGATCATGGTGGGGGCCATCCTGCTAACTCAGCATGAGCATGAAGCCATCCACAGTGTCCTTCCTGGGATAACTCTTCATTATAGACTGGAGCTCTTTCCTCTGGGCTCTTCTTTTCCCAAAGAAGATTCTTACCTCTTAGTTTTTTGTTCCCCTTTAATTTCTGTTCTGTTATTTCATACTGATCTATATCCTTGGTCTCATGGATCCTCTCTCCACTCCCCCGGCATTTGTCTCCTGGTCTTTGAAGCACATATACCTTCTCCCTACGTGTGATCTGCATCTTCCTATCTTTGGCTTCTGGTTGGAACATCTGTCCTGCGGACCTGTGGCTCACCAAAGTGGCTGATGTTCTCCTGGGCTCTCCCGTCATGAAAGCACATGAATTTCACTCCCAGGAAGGGCCAATTGCCTTTCACTGTGTTTCCTGGTGCTTAGTTACACATTCCCAAGGCTTTCTTTGGGGCATGATTTTCCTGATTGATTTTCTGGGGAGACCCCTCTAAGCAAGTGCCACATTCTTTCACTCCTCTGGATAAGGCTGAGCTGGCTTTTCTCCTACTCATCCACACCTGGAGGCTGCATTGTAGGATTCATACTGTCTTAAAATAAGAAAAAAATAGGCAAAAAAAAAAAAAAGACGGATTTTTCTACTTGTTTGTCTGAAAAGGAAAAATTACACATTAATTTTGGTACCCACAAGTGACAACATCAAGCATGGAGAAATACAGGAGAATTGCTCCGCATTTGAGGTCAGAGAGGGTTGCGATTTTAATAATTAGGCTGGAGACTTTCCTTCCAGGTAGTAGAAGCTGATTTCTTGGGCCATGGCACTTTCTCTCTGGATTTTTTCCTCTCCTAATGCCCCACAGTAGCAGAGAAATGATTCACAGAAGTGGTGGAGAGCTCAGGTTTCTGTGGTGCTGCTGGCTATGAGAACCTGGGTGGCTTGGTGACAATATGGTGAGTGGGGCCGGGGAAGCCACTGATGTGCAGGACAACTGCAGGGCTGTATTTGTGTTAACTCAGAACTTTGAAAAGGCAACCACAACCTGTCCTCAAGGTGGGCTTGAAACACAGCCCTCTCACTGAGGCATGGATGTAGAATCCAGTAGCCTCAGTCCTCCCTGCCACAAACGAAGTGGGGCATGGGCAAGGCCAGTGTGTGATGTTGGGTTCCCATAGAGTGACAGAGAGAATCCATCTCTGTTAACCTGCTGGGATGTTGTCATAAGATTTCACACATGTAGGTGACTTAAACAACAGAGATTTCTTTGCTCATAGTTCTAGAGGCCGGAAGTTTGAGATCAAGGTATTGGCAGGATGGATTTTGAAGTCTGTGTGGGAAAGATCCTTTCTGGGACTGTCTGCTTGGCTGCTAGGTGGCCGTCTTCTCACTGTGTCCTCAAGTGGCCTTTCCTCTGTGCAGGCACTTCCCTGGGGCCTCATTCTCCTACAAGGGCATCAGTCACATTGAAATCGGGGCCCATCTATATAGAGTAATCCCCCACAATCCTTCGTGGATATGTTGCACAACCCCTAGTATGTCCCTGAAACTGCAGATAATACCAAACCCTGTATGTTGTTGTTGTTAGGTGTGGTCGAGTCAGTGTCTGACTTATAGTCACCCTATGTACAATAGGCGAAATAGTATTTTCATTGCTTCTCTGCTATTTGTAGGATTTTCAATGGCTGATTGTTTTTTGGGGGTGGGTTGCCAAGTCCTTCTCTCAGACCCTATATAGAATATGCTTTTTCCTATACATACATACCTACAATAAAGTTTAAATTAAAGAATTAGGCATAGTAAGAGATTAGCAACAACTTACCATTGATCTTAACAACCTCAGAATTTGACTTTTTTTTCTTTCCTTGTTGAGAACTTTCACTTTTTCAGTTAAAAGAAGCACTTAGTACTTTCTCAACAATATATCTGAATTGTCAGTATCACTACTTTTGCACTTTGGAGTCATTAGTAAGTAAAATGAGGGTTACTTGATGTTTGGGAAGCTTTCTGTTACTATAACCTGAGATAATCAACTTAAACTCAATTCTGGCTTACAGTTTTGAAGGTTTCAGTCCATGATCCATTAGCCGTATGGCTTTGGGCCTATGACAGTGTATCATGGTGGGCATGCGTGGCAGAGAAAAACTGCTCACCTCATGGCCAGGAAGTGAAAGAGAGAAGGAAGAATCTGTGGTGCCCAATCCCCTTCAAGGGGACACTCCCAATGACCTGAAGACCTCCCAATAGGCTCCACCTGATAAAGATTCTCTGACTTCCCAATAATATCAAACTGGAGGCCAAGACTTCAACACATGACCTTGTTGTTGTTGTTGTTGTTAGGTGCCATCAAGTCGGTATCCGACTCATAGCGACCCTCAAGGGTTTTCAATGGCTGACTGTTTCGGGATTGCCTTGGGAGTGGATTGCCAGGTCCTTCTCCCATTTTTGCGGTGCTGGGAACTGAACTCAGGACCTCAGAGACTGCAGTGCAGCGCTCTACCAACTGAGCTAAATCCCAGCCCATGTTAGGTGCTGTCGAGTCGGTATCCAACTCATAGCGACCCTCATAGGGTTTTCAATGGCTGTTTTTTGGGATTGCCTTGGGAGTGGATTGCCAGGCCCTTCTCCCATTTTTTCCGGTGCTGGGAATTGAACTTGAGACCTCAGAGACTGCAGCACAGCGCTCTACCAACTGAGCTAAATCCCAGCTCCACATGGCCTTAGGAGAAAAAAAGATACAAACTATAGCTGGGCATGGTGGCTCATGCCTGTAATCCCAGCAACTTGGGAAGCAGAGGCAGGAGGATTGTGAGTTTGAGGCTAGAGGCAGCCTGTGCAACTTAGTGAGACTCTGACTCAAAAATAAATAAATAAATAAAAGGACTGAGGGTACAGACTAGAGGACTTGCAAAGTATGTGCCAAATACCACTTGAACCCAAGCACTGCAATACCACAGCAGTCTATCTAATAAATAAAATGGATACTAAGTTACTAATGGGAAGGCAACATATATAGTGTGGATTGGATATGCTGGACAGAGGAATGGTTCATGTCCTGGGTGGGATGGATCAGGACAGGGTCAGATTTCATCACACAAGTCGGGAGTATGTAATTTAAAATTTATGAATTTTTTTTCTGGAATTTTCCACTTAATATATGGTGGACCATGGTTGACCACAAGTAACTGAAACCTTGGAAAGTGAAAATATGGTTGAAGGGTGTATGGTAACTGTATTTAACCTTTATTACCTCTTTAATGACTCTGTTTCCAGTGCAGTCACATCCTGAGGTATACTGGGGATTAGGATTTTCATGTAGAAATTTGGGGTACACAATTTTGTCCATGCAGCCATAGCCCTGTGGCATCCGATCCTGTCAGATCTCAGAAGCTAAGCAGGGTCAGACCTGGTTAGTAGTACTTGGATGGGAGACCGCCTGGGAACACCAGGTGGTGTAGGCTTGGGAGAAGGACCTGGCGACCCACTCCCAAAAAACAATCAGCCATCGAAAACCCTATGAATAGCAGAGAAGCACTGACAATAGTCTTTCGCCTGTTGTACTACGTAGGGTCCCTATGAGTCAGATACTGACTCGACGGCACCTAACAACAACAAACAATTTTGTCCATAAACTGGCTCTAGTGTAGTAAAAAGCATAGACTTAAGGAACAGAGTGGCACAGGGGAAGAATAGGAAGCTCAACCCAGAGGCTGTGACACTGAAACCTACTCGCCTCTGCCACACCTTGAGGACAAGTCACAAAAACACTAACGTCACGGGACCCTGCCTACTCAGGCACCTCAAGGAGTCAATTTGGAGAAACAGGAAGTTGAATGATGGCTGCTCCAGAGCTGCCAGGAGAAGATAGTGGGCAGTTAGTATTCAATGGGTAAAGTTTTAGTTTGGGGTGATGAAAAAGTTCCAGAGATGGATAGTGGTGAAAGATTTCACATTAAGGTGAATGTCCTTAATGGCACTATGCACTTAAGACACTGAAATAGTAAATTTTATGTAATGCATATTTTATCATCATTGTCATCATCATTATTATCACTGTGGTCATTATCATCATGAAGAGGGTGTGAGCCATGGAGGCAGACCTGAGTTCCAGCCTCTTGTTCATAGACTTGGCTTTCATCCTACAATAACAGTTAATAAAGGTAACTGGCCGAAGAAGAGGAGATGTGATGTTCACGGGGATGGTGGCATTTGCTATAGAGTGGTTTGTTTCTTGATGGGGTCAGAGTTTTCCAGACCTTTGCCTGAACTCAGAGAACAAGGATCAGCCTCTTCCTCCCATCCGGAGCCTGTGGGGCCTGGAAGCCCCTGCAAAGCCTCAAGGGAGGCCCCTCAGCACTCTGACAAGAACTTGTTCTTTGTCATACAGGTGGTCAACTCAAGCACGTCATGGAAGAATTTTCTGGTCCTGGGGCACTTCCAGCTGTGGCCTTTTTCCTGTGTTTCTGGCTGCTGTGGCTGCAGCACACTGGCTGCCAGGCCAGTCCCACAGGGCAGGGGCACACCAAGAATGTGGCTTCCTGACTGGACACACTGGCCAGCCAGCAGAGTCGGCTTTGCTGATCCCATGTTGCCCTGACTCTCCTGTGCTACTTGCCCAACCTAACCCTTCAGAAGGGGCCACTACCTGAGCCCTGACAGGCCTTACTGCGCAGGCCTGGGTGGTGGCCTGTTGCTGCCTCCTCACTCAAAGCTCCCTAAGAGATGACCCAGGACCCAGTCACACTTGACTCAATAAAACATTTACCAAGATATAAAGAATTGTAAATGCTTTAAATAACAATATAACCTAGACCTTCCAGTTGGAGCTAGGAGAAAGGATTTCAAGTGCTGGCACAGAACAGGTTCTGATGTGGGAAGTCTAGGGTATCTCTGGAGACCAGAGGGGAACCATCTTGTGGGAGGCAAGAGGAGGGCTGGATCACTGGGCTGGGCTGTTCTCGAGACCCACATGGCTGTGGGGTTTCTTCTTGGCTGTGGCATCACATCATAAAGCCATCTGCCCCTCCAGGACTCCAGCCATGCTCTGCCTCCTAAGAAGGGCAGGGGAGCTCTGTGTTCCCTCCTCTGTCCCAGCTCCTTCAGGCCCAGCTCAGTTTGCAAAGATCACAGGTCTGGTGAGCATCACTTGCCAGTGGCCTGCCCTTCCCAACTTCCTGTCTCTGTTTAGGGGTGTGCTGGGCCCAGCCTGACTGTTGTAAATTAGTTTTTCTGGGGAACTTCTGGTTCTCTCATCCCCATCTGCTCACTCCACCATCTCCTGTGGCTGCTCTTTACATTTCCTGTTACGGTTGCTCTCACAATTGAACTCACATTTTCCCTGCTGGCCTTTTGGGCCTGGTAACTGGGGCAGGACTATTAATGGTGATCCCCAAATGCCATCCCTATGCTCCTGACAGTCCTCTGCCCAGAGGCTGAGGTGTCCTATAAGCCCTCTAGCCTTCTGATCTCTCTGACTCAAAAGTGACCTCAGCACACTTGGATGAAAAGACCCTCCCCTTGCCTGTTGACCTCCATTAACAAGGGCAAGGAGAAGCACCAGGGGTTGGAGTAGGACAACCTCTGCTGCCTTTGAGTCTCCTGTGAGGGTCCCATTCCCACCTTCTCCTTTCCTCAACTCTCATGTCTCACCATCTTCCTTTGCCTCAAGACAGCACTGACTAAGCTTAGGGCTCCTTTCATCTCCATTTGAGTCAGTAATTGGAATTCCCCTGAATCACCCCTCCCCTCCCACACTCTAGGTTACCCTTATCTCAGTATCTTCATAATGCTTTGGTAAACCTCAATCCCGCTCTCCTGTTTCCCACTCTCCCTCACTCTTGAAAACTTTCCTACTTTCTGTGGATTTCACTGTCCCTCTTCAGCAACCTGCCGTACATCTCATAGTCTTCTGGAAGGATCTGTACCTCTTCCCATCCTCACTTGTAGCTGGTCACCTTCTTTCTATTTCTCTGAAAAAAAAAAAAACAGATAAAATACTTTGAACCCTGGCTCACCTGCTCAAGGGAAGTTTTCTAGCAATTCTCTCTTACTAATGGAGCATCATGAGTAGGTACATATATTGTTATGTCTTCCATAAAAAACACGTATTTGTCTCGTGATGCAATTCTCTGCCCAATTTTCCTCCATTTTCTTCGCTTTTACAACAAAATTCCTTACAATTCTATACATTCATTATCTTTATCCACCATCCACTCTTTCTTAAAACTATTTTAGACAGGTTTCACCCCTACCATTCCACAATTACTGGATTCTCAAGGTTCCTGTGATGTCGATGTTGATGAATCCAATGATTTATTTCTAGTTCTCTTCTGATCTGAACTGCTAGCTACATTTGGTGTGGTTGATTATTCCTTTCTCTTTATGATGTTTCTTACTCAGCTTCCAGAGTCTGCGCACTTCTGGGTTTATTCCTATCTCACTAATCTTTCTTTCTATCTCTGTTTCTGTTACTTGTTCCTTTCCTTCTACTCAACTTCTTAATGTTCAAGGGCCATAGGCTCATTTCTGCCAGTTTATCACAACTGGTGATTGTTATGGTTTGAATATACAATGTCCCTCCAAAGCTCATGTTTAATGCTAGATCCCCATGTGGTAGCACAGTTTTGGGAGGTGGTGGAACTTTAGTAGATGGGACCTAGCTGGTGGAAGCAGGTCACTAGGGGCAGCTTTAAGGCTTTACCTGGAACCCCAGCTCTAGTTGGTCTCTCTCTGCCTCCTGCTGCCATGATGTGAAGTCCTCCACCACAAGCCCTGCTGCTATGTCTCCACTCCTCTATGGACTGAAATCCTCTGAACTTTGAGCCAAACCAACCTATCCTTCCTCCTTAAGTTGTTCTTTCAGGTATTTGGGTAATAGCAATGCACAAAATAACTAACCCAGTGACTTCATCTAGCTTTATGACTTAAAGTCAATATACTGATAGCTCCTAAATTTAGATTTCTGGCCTGCACCTCTCCACTGAGCTCTAGATAGTATATTCACTTGACCGTGGATATTTGGCAAACAGCTCAGTCTTAAGGTATTTAAAATGGAGCCTCTTTCCAAATGCCCCCTATCTACAGCCTTTCTTATTTCTGTCAGCACCAGTTCCTTCCTGTCAGGTGCTCAGGCTGAAAACTTGGAGCCTTTCTTTTTTCTTTTCTTTCCCTCACACTCAATCCTAATCCAAGGGAAATGCAGTCAGCTTTACTTTGAAATTATATCCAGAATGTCTTCATTTATCATCACCCCCATCTCTAGTATCTTTGTCCCAATCTGCCAGTTAGACAGGTACAGCAGACCGCAACTGCTCAATTGCTCTCTTTCCTTCCATTTTGGAAACATGCTTCAATCTATCTACCAGTGAGAACTTTCTAATACGTGTCTAAGATTTTAGGTCACATTGCTCAAGTCTCTAAAGTCTCCTATCTCAACCAGAGCAAAAGCTAAACAATTTCTTACATCAGCCAACAAGGACTTCCCCATTGTGCTCCCTCCAGCTTATGATGCAATTCCTCCTTTTCTCTCCTTCCCTCTCTGTCCCAAATTCACTGACTTCTTCTTGCATCTTGAACATTCTGGGGTTGGAAATCCATGCTTTTGCATTGGTTATTCCTCCTGTCTAGAATGCCCATGGACACTCTCCACATGCTCCCTTATATTCTCTGGTCCTGCTCAAATGTTGCCTTCTCTGTGATGCCTTCTCTGCTTTTTTTTCTCTTTTTTTTCCAGTACTGATATGTTGAACTCACAGCGTTGTGCATGTGAGGCAAGTACTCCCTTACTGAGCTGCTCTCCTGTCCCCTTTTTATTTTTATTTTTAAATTTTTAAACAAGGTCTTGCTAAGTTGCACTGTCTGCCTCTGGCCTTGAATTCACAATCCTGTTTGTGCCTTCTTAGTCACTGGGATTGCACGTGTGAGCCATGGCACCTGGCTTTCTCTTCTTAATCTAAAATGTATCACCTCTCTCCAAATTCAGCACACACACACACACACACACACACACACACACACACACACACCCCTTGTCCTTTTCACTGCTTAATGAGTCTCCTCATCATTCGGCATCTTCCATTGTTGCATTTTATCTTACTTATTGCTTTTCTACCAGTCTATGGGGACAAAGGTTTTGACTCTTTTGTTCATGAGTGCATCCTCTGTCTCCAAAACAGTGTTAGGACCTCAGTAAGATGTGAAAAATGGTTAATTAGATGTCCGTCTATCTGGAGAGGTGGATGGGTGAATGGGTGGGCAGATGAGGAGATGGATGGATGAATGGTTAAATAGAACTTCACTTTCCACCCCTTCACCCACATCTGAACTTAATCATTGGCATTCTGTTTACAAACCTAGACAAAATCTCCAGGACCCAGCGCTATAATTGATGGACATCATTCAGCCTCTGTACTACTCAGAATCTTTGAAAATACCAAAGAAGAAATTTATTTATACTGGAGTTATAGGGAGATACCTGAGACTAGTTAATAACTTTGTTTCTCTTCTCCATTTTCTCCTTCACCATCAACTAAAATCCCAGTACACTTGAGTCATCTACCCTATTTTACCTCCTCACTCATTTATTCTCCCTGTGGACCAACCATTTTCACTGTGTTCTCTAGAATTTTTATAGATAAATTAATTCATTTGTTCATTCTACAAATTACTTACTGAGCTATCATTATGAGAAGATATAATAGTGAAGGTAGAAAATGCATCTCCTGGCCCCATAGAGCTCACAGTATAGAAAACATACATTAAACAAATTATGTATTGAAGGGCAGCCCAATAGGGAAAGTGTCCTGGGTTATGGGAACATATGGAATATGTGAGTTCAGAGAGCTTCTGAGGAAGTTATTTTGGCAAAACCCCAAAGGATCAGTAGAAATAACTGGGCAGGGAGTGTTGGGGAGCAGGGCAAAGAGCAGAAAGAATGGCTCATGTTCCATTGGCAATAGTGTTCTTTCACTCAAAAATCGTTCAGGGAGAACATTCTTTGTGTGTGTGTGTGTGTGTGTGTGTGTGTGTGTGTGTTTAAATTCAGAAATATATAAAACTGAACCATGGTGTCAAAGATCTGAATAATAGATATCTCCTGGAGAAAAAAGGGATACTTTTAGGGTACCCAGAAAGTGGAATTATAAATATATTTATAAATATATTTATAATTTATAAATATATGTTATTGTTCTGATCATGCTGTGCAATCAGTATTTGTGGACTTTCCTGTACATACATTATACTTAAGTAATAATGTATTCTTAAAATTGTTTTTTGTTTTTTGTTTTGTTTTGCAGTACTAGGGGGCTGATCCCAAGGACTTACACAAGCTTTTGCAAGCACTCTACCACTGAGCTGCACCCTCAGCCCACTGTTTTACTTTTTATTTTGAGGCAGAGTCTTGTTAAATTACACAGGGTGCCTCTGGCCTTGAACTTGCAATACTCCTGTCTCTGCCTCCAGAGTCACTGGGATTCCAGGAGTGCACCACAGCTCCCCGCTCTATTTTAAAAATTTTGATGACAGAAAAATTAAAAATAGAGAAGAAGGCATGGGCACATTGGTGAGCACTGATAGTTTATACCCTGACAGGAAAGGGTAAGGAAACCCTAAGAAAATACATTGATGAATACAAAATGAATATTAATGATATGAGGCTTGGTATGGTATAGGAGAAAAATAATCTTACCATAAATAAACTCAAATCTGTCATTGTATTACAATGTGTTGGGAACTCATTGTAATATAGTTTGTCATATAGCCCCGTCATTTCCAGGAATACCTTGTGGCAAAGGTGGTTAATTGGTGTCCCTAAACCATTATTCCTTCAGACACAACACCCAGAGGTCCAAGGAAACCAAGACACATGGCCACCAAGAATAAAAACTGCCTTTCTCACCTCGGCTGCAGCTAGCATAACTATGTGCCAAAGCTCTGTAAAATGGAATGTGAACAGAAATTGTGAACACAACATCTGGATCATGTGCTTGGAGTAAAAGCTCCAGGGAGAACATTCTTTATAGTTCCTTGACTTACCTGAGATCTAGGCCTCCTCTAAGGGCACTGTGTCTGCTCCGGCAGCTGCTGCTTCCCTCCCTTGCCAGGACTTCAAGGAGAGGGCAACAGTCTTTTCGTTGCCATCCCCAATAGACAAGCTCATTAAAATTGACTCAATATTTTTAATTCTCCTTCCTTTCCAATCCCTCTGTCCTGCCCAATGCCACCCTCAATACCTCTGATATCATTTTGGGTGAGGTCATTCATGACTCCACTCCCACAGGTACTTCTTTGTCCTTCTCTGCCTTAGTCTTTTGGTGGCATGTACTGTTATGTAAGGCAGCCTTCTGTGTCTGGTATCTGCAGGTTCAACATCTGCCAGTTCAACCAACCATGAAATATTCAGACAGAAAGTGCCTCTGAACTGAACATATACAAAATGTCTTCCTCATTTTCTCTAAATGATACAGTATAACTATTTACACTGCATTTGGTATTGTAAGTAATCTAGAGAGGATTTAAAGCACATGGAAAGATGTGTGGTGGTTATATGGAAATACCATGCATTTTACATAAGGACTTTGAGAATCCAGAGATTTTGGTATCTGTAGCCAACCTGGAACCAACTCCTGAGGACACTGAGGAGCCACTGCACTCTTGTCAAATCTCTCTTCACCCTTGGCTTCTGCCAACCTGCTCTCCCTGCTCTTGCCACCTACCACATTGCAATGTTTTTACTTTCTTTTGTGGGTGTATTTTCTACTCTTGTCTACTGTTAGTTGTTGTTGTTAGGTGCCTTCGAGTGGGTATCCGACTCATAGTGACCCTCTGTACAACAGGGGAAACACTATTGTCAGTGCTTCTCTGCTGTTCATAGGGTTTTCAATGGCAGATTGATTTTTGGGAGGGGGTTGCCAGGTCCTTCTCCCAAGCCTACAGCTTGTGGTGTTCCCAGGCGGTCTCCCATCCAGGTACTAACCAGGCCTGACCCTGCTTAGCTTCCGAGATCTGACAGGATCGGATGCCACAGGGCTGCAGCTGCAGGCTCTTGTCTACTAGTAGTGCATAATCTCTAGGGCTCCATTCTTGGCCCCTGAAGTTCTTGCTTTCCTCTTTCTGCCCAAATCACTTTACTCATCACCATTACTTTAGCTGCAATTTATATATTGGCAAATCCCAAATTAATGGACGTATGATCTTGGTATTTAGATAGCACCTCAAAATCATCCTATTCAAAGCTGAACTCATCAGGCTTTTCCCCTTTCCTGACATACGTTCCTGTATTTGGTATCTCCGGGAGTGATTCACCACCTTCCCACCTTGCCTGACAGTTGCCCAAGCTCCTGCTCTTTTTTCCTTTCCAGTGCAAAATAACAAAGCCAATCAATTCTACTTTTAAGCATAGAAATACAATTTGTTGCTCCTTCTTCATTCTTACATTATCCTCTAAATTCTGTCTCTTACCTCTTCTTGGTGGGATTTTTGTGGGAATCTCCAAACGGTTACCCCAATGGCCTGGTTCCTTCTGATTATCTACGGTGTGACCATAAGAATACAGGACCTTAACTGGCTGTTGTATTTAATTAGAATAAAGTTTAGGTTGCACTTCTTTCTGGGGCAAAATGAAGAATTTCCTTTATTTCTCTTTTCTTCATCTTTACAATTCCTTCCTACCAGCCGCTGTTATTGCTCAAACATTCTTTTGAGCTCTGCCAGAGACCAGTAAACTAACAACGCCATGGATATGATTCCTCTGAAATATACTTAAAATCAAATCAAATAAAAGAAAAACCTTAAACTTCCTTTACATATTTCTCTTAGTTTTAGATAATCTACTTTAAAAACAGTAAATCATAGTTCAAAATGCTAAGATTTTATATAGGGTGTCCTGTCAGGCACACACATTTAGACTCTATCTACCCATTTTCTAATATATTATTTTCTTCATATATCTCTTTCCCTAAAGCTCTATGAATTATGTTACATTCCTTATCATATAATTCCAGCCTGTAGTCTTGATATTTTGTTGCTTTATCAAAAATATCATTTCGTCACTCAATTTTAAATGTCATTATACAAATAATTACACTTTATTTTTCAAGGTTTATTATACTAATTAATTCATATAAAGTCAACTTTGTGCTTTGTTATGAACATGTAAAGTATCTCACAGCTCTTATAGTATTGGGTCAATGTGTGATTTTTTAAAGTGGTCTGTGTTCACAAGGCTCAGGAAATGCTGACCTAGAGAACTCTGAGGACCTCTGTCATTTCTGGAAACAGGTTGACGTTTTGCTTTCAAAAGCATTTCTTGTGTAATTTGTTTAATGAGGCACATGCTATTTGTATTTCTGTAAGCATATGGGTTGGTTTCGAGGAGCTTTATGGATTTCTATGCTGTTGAATATGCATAGATTTTGTTTCAAATGCTGTTGATATGTCTGTTGTGGCACACAAAGCTCTAGAGAGCAGGAAACTTACTTGTGATTTATTCCCATAATATATCTAAGCCTGTGATGGAATCAGGGCTACTGGTCATCACTCACAAACATCAGGCAAATAAGGTAGAACAATAGGATTTTGTTACTGTTAATGCTACTGACTACAATATGCTCCATTTCCTTACCCTATAGCCACAGACACCCACCTAAAAGACTGTGAGAAGTGGATGGTTGACACAAAGACTGGTAGATAGTATCACCTTAAGAGCAGGTATCAGAGTACACTTGATCAGGCAGTTGATCCTTGCTATCACACTGTGTGGCCTTTGCCCCTCTGTGCCTCAGTTTCCTCTGTGATAAAAAGGATAATGTCTTAATGTCAGGATGGTTTTTAGCATCTAAATAGGCTAATATATGAGCTTAGGTTTGGGCTTGGTTCATAGATAGGTCTTTATAAATGGCATCTACTGTGGCTTGAACCACAGTACTCTCTGTTTTTGGATCTCTGTAGAATATCCAAAAGATGTACCTTAAGGGACAATGTCTTAGCTGGGCCCCATGACTAATGCCTGTAATCTCAGCTACTTGGGAGGCTGAGGCAGGAGGATGGAGAGTTCGAGGCCAGAGGCTTATTGAAAGCCTGTCTCAAAATAAAAAAATAAGAAAGAGTTGGGGCAGCTCAGTGGTAGAGTGCTTGCCTAGCACGTGTGAGGCCCTGGGTTCAACCTCTAGTACTGCCAAAAAAAAAAAGCACCCCAAACCAAAAACAAACAAAAAACAGAGAGAGAGAGAGAGTGAGAGAGAGAGAGAAAGAGAGGGCGGGGGGAAAACAAATATGTCGGCATGGTTGTTGTTGTTGTTAGGTGCCATCCAGTCAGTGCCTGACTCATAGTGACCCTACATATAACAGGCGAAACGCTATTGTTAGTGTTTCTCTGCTATTTATAGGACTTTCAATGGTGGATTGTTTTTTGGGAGTGGGTTGCCAGGTCCTTATCCTAAGACTACAGCACCTGGTGTTCCCAGGCGGTCTCCCATCCAAGTACCAATGAGGCCCGACCTTGCTTAGCTTCTGAGATCTGAGGGGATCAAATGCCACAGTGCTATGGTTGCAGGTTTATATAATATAGTCAGTACATTTACATAATAAAGGGGATCATGAAGAAAATAAACATTAAATAAAACCAAAACAACAAGAAAACACATGGTGTTAAAAGGTTTCATGGGGCTGTTCTGGACCTCATGCTGCCCATGGGCTGCAGGTTGAACATACCTGTAAATGGCCACAAGCAAACTGTTACAGCTCTAAGTGGGGATTTTCTAAACACATGGCTTGTTGAACCCATCCTGAGTATTGGAGAGCATCCCCCACCATGCTTAGCTCTGGGATCGGGTCCTCCATTTCTCTCTGCCTTGTCTTAGGGACCCAAAGTCCTTCCTCATCGTTAGGAACAGATATGTCTGTCTAATGCCTCTTCCTTTCTCTTTTATAAAAATCTATCCTGTCCTTTGAAAACTCTTTCCTCCTAACAAAATCCTTCTTTTCTCTAATTCAACAAGCATGAACCCTCCTTCATTTAACACAATAAAACTAATGTTACACTTGTTCTGACCACTGGGCCAACACCTAGTTTTTGTTTTATTTTGCTTAATGAACACCATTTCTTCTTTAAAGCCCAGGCTAACAGCATTCTTAGAAACGCTACAAATCTTCTAGGTTTCTTGCTGAGGTGTTTTTTTTTTTTTTAATTTTTCTTCTTCCTTTTCAATCTTGACCCCAAAAGATAACTGACTTACTATGTGATAAGGTCACCATTTTCTTTATTTGTTCTGTGATAAAAATCAACCACCTCTAGTGGCTGAACCCACAGGTTGAATTCCTGAAATCAGTCTTTATCAGAAATTATGTAACTGGTGATCTAGAGTTAATATAAATTTACCCTCCCCTTGGCTGGAGGGTTTGTGTGCTACCTCCTGGATGCAAGTAGTCTTCCCAACCATAAGTAAGTCTTCCCTTTCTGTTAGGAAGAGACATAAAATGTGGGCAGCTCCCCTAGCATTCTCAGTCCCCACCTCCTGCCCACCACCCCCACTGATAGCAGAACAAAGAATCTGACATACATACACCCTGCAGCTTTTTCAATTATTCATTGTTGTTGTTAGGTACCATGGAGTGGGTGTCTGACTCGTCGCGACCCTACATACAACAGGTGAAACACTATTGTCACTGCTTCTCTGATATTTATAGGGCTTTCAATAGTGGATTGATTTTTGGGAGTGGGTTGCCAGGTCCTTCTCCTAAGCCTATAGCACCTGGTGTTCCCAGGTGGTCTCCCATCCAAGTACTAACCAGGTCCAACCCTGTTTAGCTTCTGAGATCTGCCGGGATCGGATGCCACAGGGCTACGGCTGTAAACAATTATTCACAGATGAGAAAAAGAATGAAGAACAGAAAAATAGACAGGTGGCACTCAAGAACAATAGGATGAGTGGGCCTGTGAGTGCCAGTTCATCCTATTATTCTTGAAGTGGGTGACCTTAATGGCTGAATGGATTCCCAGAGACCTACTTATCCAGAGCTCAGGAGTCTGGCTGCTGCTGTCACTTCAATCAGAGGCTTCACAGTCTCACTGTAGGACTTTTTCTGTTAAGTGTCACTGTTGTCACTTGCCTGGCAGTTTCTTGGCCAACATAGCACATAGGATACATAACTGATAGAAGATTTCAAGGAAAGCTCCCTTAGCACAGAGGTAGGGTAAAGGAGAATTTTATTGTTCTCTTTCCAGAATGGGGTAAGCCCTGTGCCACAATCCACAATCACCTTTTATTTAGTCATTTGTTTATGTACTTATGTACTATGTACATATGTACTCATTTATTTATTTTTTTGGTACTTTGGGGTTGAACTCAGGGCCTCACTCATACTCTGCAAGCACCCTATTACTGGGCCACAACCCCAGACCATTAAAAAAATTTTTTTTCTTGGGACAGGGTCTCACTAAGTTACACAGGCTGCCTCTGTCCTCAAACCTGTGATCTTCCTGCCTCTGCCTCCTGAAGTGGCTTCCCCTTCTTCTATAGCAGACACGGGCTTTCTTTGTGCATATAATCAAGAGTATCCAGGTAGTATATCAGGGGCTTGTAGTTCTCTCCAAGAAGAGAGATAGGAAGTTCTTTTTTCCCTCCAATCCAGCTGTCCCCTTAAAGTTGATTGTGTATTCTGACTGAGAGTAGATGCCTGGTATGTATTTAATAGCTAGAACCCAGAAAGGATTGGTACCTTGAACCCATCAAGATGAAGCACAGGGTTGTGCAGGAACAGTGATGTCAGGGAATGGCTATGAAACTGGTCCAAGGAATCCAAAATGTGGAGAGAAAACTCAAGTTCAAGCCATTCACCATCCCTCACAAAGAATCTGAACTGCAGAGGCAATGTGGAAGCTTCACAGTACCTGGGTTTCTGCTTCCTCTTCTTCAAGTGGGCATCTGGTTTAGAACTCTATGGATATCTGAGAAGTAGGAGCCAATCTTTGAGTAGGGAAGACAGTGTGAGGTACACCCCAGACTCTATGGCCTGATGTGTGGGTTGAGGGTGGCGTCCCCTCAGAAGGAAGGAGGTAGGTAGGGCAGGCACCCCAGGGTGAAGATCTGGGGGGGAAGCTGTCTTGTAGCAACTTCAGCCTGGTGTGTATATGTACACCTAAGGGATGCTTCCATCTGCAATCTCACTGCACATAGGGGCAGAGGACATTTCTGGATCCTTGTTAGGGAAGAGGTGCTTTTCATACACAAGGATCTTACCATAGTTCCTTTTTCAGGCTGAACCCTTGAAGTGATGAACTCCTGACCCTTAGCAGAGGCTGAGCAAGGGTAGATATACTGATTTCATGAACAATCTTGTTCTTAAACATTTGTTAACATGTTGCAGAGTGATAGGTGGCTTTTCTTTCTTTCTTTTTTTATTTACATAAATATGATATATTACAGTTTATGGGCATTATTATATATTGTAATATGTGTTATATCTTTTATTGTATATATTATGGTTTGCATTCTTTTTTATATTGTGTATATCATTTCATATACAGTAAAAAACATGTAATTTAAAAATGGAGAACAACATCTACGGTCTTGCAAAAACATGGTATTTCCATGAACTTCTAAAATAGAAAGTAGAAATAGAAAATAGAAATTTAAAATAAATGCACTGAAGTTTTCCAAGAAGGATGAATGTTTGATTTCTGTATGGGGACCATTGAAACCAAATTAGACTCAAACCAAGGGCAGTTCTTGAGTGTGGGTATCACTTGTTTTCACATGGAAAAACTCTATCATTTGACTTTAAGTTGATCTTCAGCTCTCCCAGTTAGAATCTCTTTCCCAGAAGTTGCTGAGCAAATTGAGTATCTGCCAATTCCATCAAGATGAAATTACAGAGCATTTTTTTCTATGTAACTTTTCTGAAACTATTTTTATGTATTGTGCTTGCAACAACATTACTTTCACTGATAAGGTGGTTCCACAACAGCCTCATTTCAGATAATACTGGAACAGAGCATCTTCTAAAACATTACAGAACTGTCTAGTCCACTTATACTCTTATGTTTGTTGTTTTGTTAGGTGCTGTTGATTTGAATCCAACTCAGCAACCCTATGTACAACACAATGAAACACTACTCAACACTGCCATGCACACAATCTTTTTATGTTTGAGCCCAATGTTGCAACCACTATGTTTCTTCTCATTTTATGTCATGCCACATCAGCAAAAGGAGGTCTGAGGGGCTCTACTCCATTCTTGTCATTAAAGTCCACTCTACTATGAGGATGCAACTCTTCCTTAGTCCTTTCTGGAATGCCTTTCAGCCTGGGAGGCTCATTTTCTGGCACTATATTTGACAGTGCTTCTATGGTATGCATAGGATTTTCAATGGCTAATTGCTTGGGATTGGGCTGCCAAGTCCTTCTCCCTAGTCTCTCTTACTTTGGAAGCCCAGCTGAAACTTGTCTACCAAGGGTGGCACTGCTGGTATTAGAAATACAGGTGCCATAGCTTTCAGTATCATGGCAACATGCAAGACCCCACAGTACGACCAGCTGACAGGTCCATGAGGGTGGTACCCATACTATACTATCCTCTTATTTGTACCCATACTATACTATCCTCTTATTCCTGTGCACATTCTGACCTTGGTGGCTTTTTATACACATTCCAGTTTGCTTCAAATAGAGGGTACAATTTTTAAGGCCCATATTTACATTTTAAACTAAATATCTGCTTCTATTGTGTTAGCCTCAACCTTTTTAATATATCTAGGTACATACAGCCACTCCCAAAAATCAATCTGCCATTGAAAACCCTATGAATAGCAGAGAAGCACTGACAAGAGTGTTTCTCTCCTAACTAGGGTCGCTATGAGTCGGACACTAACTCGATGGCACCTACCACCAACAACAAAAACAGATACATACACATTCAGGACTTAATTGAGGCAACCTGTATGAACCACTGGATATATATGACTGTTCTGAGGTAGTATAGAAAAATAGTTAAAATGGGACTCTGGTGTTTGTCTGATTTCATATTCTAGCACTATTCTTTATTAGCTTTGTGACATTGGACAAATTGGGTATTTATTTATACCTACAAATCCCCCACATGTCTGTCAGTTTGTTGCACTGTGGGGGCTTGTGTGTTGCAATGAGGCTGAGAGCTCTGCCACTGTAACCTCAGACATGAGCAAGGTTACCCATGGTGGACAGGTTTTTAGCTGAGCTTCCAGACTAAGACAGACTAGGGAGTAGGACCTGGTGAGCCACTCCCAAAACAACTACCATTGAAAACCCTATGAATAGCAAAGAAACACTGTCAGATATAGTGCTGGAAAATGAGCCCCCCAGGTTGTAAGGCACTCAAAAGACTACTGGGGAAGAGTTGCCTCCTCCAAGTAGAGTCTACCGTGATGATGGAAATGGAGTAAAGCCCCAGGGTGCTCAACTTGCTGATGCAGCATGACTCAAAATGAGGAGAAACAACTGTAAACATCCATTAATAATTGGAACATGGAATGTACATAGTACGAATCTAGGAAAATTAGAAATTGTTAAAAGAGAAATGGAGCACATAAACATTGACATTGTAGGCATCAGTGAGCTAAAGTGGACTGGCATAGGCCATTTTGAGTCAGACAATCATATGGTCTACTATGCTGGGAATGATAAACTAAAGAGAAATGGGGTTGCATTCATCATCAAAAAAGACATCTCAAGATCTGTCATGAAATACAATGTCAGTGATAGAATAATATCCATGCGCCTACAAGGAAGGCCAGTTAATATGACTATTATTCAAATTTATGCATCTACCACTAAGGCCACAAATGAAGAAAGGGAAGACTTTTATCAGCTTCTGTAATCTGAAATAGATCAAACATGCAATCAAGACATACTGATAATCACTGGTGACTGGAATGAAAACGTTGGAAACAAGAAGGCTCAATGGTTGGAAAATATGGTCTTGGTGACAGAAACAAAGCTGGAGATTGCATGATAAAATTTTGTCAGACCAATGACCTTTTCATTGCAAATACATCTTTTCAACATCATAAATGGAGACTATACACATGGACTTCACCAGATGGAACATACAGAAATCAAATTGACTACATATGTGGAAAGAGATGATGGAAAAGTTCTATACAAAATGTCAAAACAAGACCAGGTGCTGACTGTGGATCAGACCATCAACTTCTCATAGGCAAATTCAAACTGAAGCTGAAGAAAATTAGAATAAGTATACAAGATCCATGGTATGACCTTGCATATATCCCACCTGAGTTCAGACACCACCTCAAAAATAGGTTTAATGCGTTAGACACAAATGATAGGAGACCAGAAGAGTTGTGGCATGACATAAAAGATATCATTCAAGAAGGAAGCAAAAAGTTCTTAAAAAGACAAGAAAAAAAGAAAAGAACAAATTACATGTCAAAAGAGACACTGGACCTTGCCCTTGAACGTTCAGCAGCTAAAGCAAAAGGAAGACATGATGAAGTTAAGGAACTAAACAGAAAATTTCAGAAGGCAGCTCGAGAAGACAAAAACAAATATTATAATGACA
>VMDO01016554.1:0-47822 GCA_007922755.1 Pedetes capensis
TGCAAATCTAATGCAGGGGGAATCACAATCCCTGACTTCAAACTTTACTACAAGGCAGTGGTTGCAAAAACAGCTTGGTACTGGCACAAAAATAGGCCCGAAGACATCTGGAGCAGAATAGAAGACCCAGATATACCTCAACACACCTATAGCCACCTTATTTTTGACAAAGGAGCAAAGCAAGTAAACTGGAAAAAGGCAATTTTTAATGTACAACTTAACAGGTCTCATTATAATATTTGCATACATGCATTTCATTGTACATTGCTCATGTTCATTTCCCCTTACCCTCTCATCACCCCACTCTCTTATCCCCTCCCTCCCCACCACACAATGGTCTCCCTTCATGTGCATGTCTTTTTGTTTTAGTATATCTATCTATATATACTTCCTGATTTTGTTGTGATGGCATTATACATGATATTTCCTTTCTTTTCTCCTTTTACCCTTTCTTTTTGCACCTTCCCCCTTTTCTTTACTCCTCTATCTTTCCCTACTTAGGTCCTGTCTGCTTTTGTGATCTATATATTTTAATAATGAATATATACTGAAGTCTAACATCCACATATAAGAAAAAACATGCAATGTTTATCTTTCAGGGTTTGGCTTATTTTGCTCAAAATGATGGTCTCTAGTTCCATTCATGTTCTAGTGAATGCCATAATTTCATCCCTTCTTATGGATGAATAAAACTCCATGGTGTATATATATACCACAATTTCCTCATCCATTCATCTGTTGATGGACACTTAGGTTGATTTTATATCTTGGTTATTGTGAATAATGCCACAATAAGCATGGATAAACAGGTATCTCTATGGCATATTGATTCATATTGCTTCAGGTATATACCCAAGAGTGAGATAGCCAGGTCTGTGTATTATTTTTTGAAGCTAAATTGAATTGAATTATGGTAGCAATGTATAGCATGATGTTCACTCAAAAGATGGCATTAATACTAGTACCAGGATGCCACAAGCAAGATAGTCAAAGAAAATGGTGGAAGCATGGTTTTCATTCAAGGAGCACAAGACCATTTTGAAACGGTATTTGAAATTTGAGAACATTGTAGAAGTACAAAGAAAGTGGAGGCCCGAGGGTGCAACAGAGCCTCCCACCTGCCTAACAATTGCACGCATTTGTGATAAGTTTGAGATGTATGGAGCTGTGTATGATGTGCACAAGGGAAGATCCAGGAGTCCTCTCATAACATCAAGTCCTGCTTCTTCTGCTATGGTGTTGGAAGAGTTTACACGCTTGCCACAAAAATCACCAAACAATGTGCGTCTGAGACAGGAGTTAATAGAACAAGCACATGATACATTCTTAAAACAGCAAAATGGAAAGTTTTCTTCCCAAGATGTGTATGTTTTTTGGCATCATCTACGTGTGTGTGTGTGTGTGTGTGTGTGTGTGTGTGTGGTGTAATATATACATATATGTGTGTGTGTGTATATATATATATATATATATATATATGTAACACATATATATGAATGCCACCTTTAAAATAGTCCAAAAATCCTTTTAAGATCCAGAGAACAGTGAGGTTCATAGCCCTTCATGCCTGATTGGTTCAGTTTCTCCTATAGTCATATTCAGCACATCAAAGCTATAATCAAAACAAGGAAGCCTATTTAAATAACAGTATTTTTCGACTGTCAGGCAGACCAATTCAGGAATAAAGGTTATATAAGCTGTCACCTAAGTGAAGTCATCTTTAAAATATATTGAGAGGCATTTTACCTGCTGAAATTTGGTGTAGCAAAAGCCATAAACAATTGCAGGGTAATAAACTCCAGGCTTTAGTTTCAATATTTCTTCTTTCCTACTGAGAATCAAATGAAAAGTTAGAAAAAATTAATAAACTTTCTTCTTATTTTCTATAGGCAAAATTTTTCCCTGGTGTATAAATAAAGGGCAGAAGTAGGTCTACAATTTTCTCCCTGGTCCAAATATTTCCCACTACTCATCTGTTTCTCTGAGACTTCTTCCTGAGGGCATTGCTTTTTCATTTAGGCAAGTTTGGGCCATAGCCATTGCTGTCTGGTATGTAGTCAACAGATCCAGACATCAAGGACCACAAGACAAGGAGACAAATATAAGAATTGGGAGATGTGACTATGACTTTGTTAATACAAGTATTACATAATCTCTAAATATGTGATTTTTCATATACTGCATGCATCAAAGATTCCTGAGCATGTACATCATTTCACAATATTTGGTATGTGCCAGCTTGTGAAGTTAATTAGGATTTCTTACCCTCCTAAAGGTCAGGGACTTAGGAGTCAGCAAGTCAGGCAGATCATAGTTATATTGGGAATCCTTTCAAATTTTTATATTTTTACATAAATAAATATGTATATATACATATTTAATTAGTGCATTGCTATAGCTTACATTCCTGCAGTCTTACCACTATGGCATCCAATCCCATCAGATCTCGGAAGCTAAGCAGGGTCAGCCTGGTTACTTCTTGGATGGGAGACCACCAGGGAACACCAGGTGCTGTAGGCTTGGGAGAAGGACCTGGCAACCCACTCCCAAGAAACAATCAGCCATTGAAAACCCTATGAATAGCTGTTGTTGTTGTTGTTAGGTGCCGTCCAGTCGGTATCCGACTCATAGCGACCCTCATAGGGTTTTCAATGGCTGACTGTTTTGGGATTGCCTTGGGAGTGGATTGCCAGGTCCTTCTCCCATTTTTGCGGTGCTGGGAATTGAACTCGGGGCCTCAGAGACTGCAGCGCAGCACTCTACCCACTGAGCTAAATCCCAGCCCCTCCTATGAATAGCAGAGAAGCACTAATAATACTGTTTTACCTGTTGTACATAGAGCCTCTATGAGTAGGACATGGACTTGATGGCAACTAATGACAACATATGTTACACTGAACAACTTTTTCACTTAATCTATTTTAAATAAAACTATGCATCAATATGTCCTTTGAAGAATAGTTGTATCATATCCATTGCATGAATATTATGCATTTAAAAGTTAGTTCTCTATTGTTGGGCATTTAGAACATATTCATATGTGATATATATATGTATGTTGTTGTTGTTGTTGTTAGGTGCCGTCGAGTCGGTGTCCGACTCATAGCGACCCTCTGTACAACAGGGGAAACACTATTGTCAGTGCTTCTCTGCTGTTCATAGGGTTTTCAATGGCAGACTGACCTTTGGGAGGGGGTTGCCAGGTCCTTCTCCCAAGCCTACAGCTTCTGGTGTTCCCAGGCGGTCTCCCATCCAGGTACTAACCAGGCCCAACCCTGCTTAGCTTCTGAGATCTGACGGGATCAGATGCCACAAGGCTACAGCTGCAGACCTTATGTATGTTATATATATATATATACACATATATATATATATATATATATATATATATATTACTGGATAGAGTTACTAGAAATGCATAATATAGATAAGTGAATTTTTAAATTTTAGTATGCAGTGCCAAAACCCCCTTCCCATTCATTTCCACTTTCCATATATGGAAGCATATATTTTTCTTGGCATATTGCAGTGGGAAAAGCTATTGCAAAAGACCTCTTTAATGTGTTGAAAAGTAAACATGTCACATTGAAGACAAAGGTGCACTTTACTCATGCCATAATATTTTTAGTCACATCATATGCTTGTGAACACTAGAGAGAAAATATGGGAGATGGAAGAAGAATTATGGTGCTGGAGATGAATATTGAATATATCATGGACTGTCAAAATACCCAACAGATCTGTCCTAGAAGAAATTTAACCAAAGTTCTCCTTGGAAGCAAGGATGGCTAAACTGCATCGTATGTATTTTAGACATGTTTTCAGGAGGGACTAATCCCTGGAGAAGGACATCATATTTTGGAGAGTAGTAGGTCAATAAAAAAAGGGAAAACCCTCCACTAGATGGATTGACACACTGGCTGCAACAATGGACTTAAACATAAAAAAAAAAGATTGTGTGCCTGGCACACTGTCAGTTATTGTTCTGTTCTGTTGTACACAGGGTCGGTATAAGCCAAGCCTTATTTGATTGCACCTAACAACAACTTTTTAACAGGAGCTTTGTCAAACTTATTCTGGACTGGTTTGATGGCCTTCTATGTCTTTTTGTTGTATAAGTCTCATTTTATTACCAATTTACCAACACTACTAGTGTTCACAGAAATGAAAGGAAAAACCAAAAGTAATCCTTAATTTTCATCAGTGTTTTGTATATGAGAGAGGAACCTGAGAGGGTGTAGACTCAGGGAGGGTAAGTTGCTCCTCCAAAGTCTCAGAAGTCTCAAGAGCTGCTCAGGAACTTCAGGGCTTTCACATGAAAATCCTGTATCACACCATCAGGGAGAAACTTCCTCTTCTGCCTCCCACCAGTCATCAGGCCATATTTAGGCTTCCTGGGATGTAATACTCCTCTGTGCCAGCCTGACTACCTGGACTGGTATTGACCTCCATCCTAGTCATCTTGGCGGGCAAGACTGTCTTCTCCTTGGTGTTATGACTAGAGCTGTTGGTGGTGCAGTCAGCCTCCCCACTGTCAGCTAACGTCCCACAAGGCAGTGGACACCTCTGATGTTAGACATGGACACAGGACGACAAGGACTTCTTTCAAGGACCACAGAGGAGAGAACATGACGTGATGCTTTTCTAGATGAGTCCTCAGCCTAATTACAACCAAGTTAGTGTTACATTAGAGAATATTTCACTCAGAGTCATTCTCCAAATTTGGTTTGGCAAAGGTGGCTTCATCTTGAATGTAAGGTTTTCCATCTTGTGCCTTTCTCTGAGGAAAGGTGAGCTCACCCATTGATGGATTCTGCTTCTAGCTGGACGTGGTGGTGCATGTCTATAATCCTAGCACTTGGGAGGCTGAGGCAGGAGAATTGACATGAGTTTCTATGCCAGCCTGGTCTACATAGCAAGTTTCAGGACACCCTTGGCTATACGGTAAGGTCTAGTCTCAAAAAGAAAAATAAAATTCTACTCGGGGATTAAATGTGTGTTCAGCTAGGTAAGTTCAGATATACTTGAATCTTTAATGTGTGGCTCACTGGCTATGTGGCCTTGGGCAAGCCCTCCCAGCTCTCTGAGCCTTAGTCTTCTTTGGGTTTATTTTTGCAGTGCTGGCGATTGAACCCAGGGCCTGTAACATGTTAGGCAGGTGCTGTACCACTGAGCTACGTCCCCAATGCTGAGTCTTAATCTTCTACCTTATAAAGTAGATTTAACAACAGTTCTCTTTTGGAGTTCCATGTATATTAAATAATGTGTGCAAAGAGCCTGATCCAGACAATGTGAAGTTCTCAACTAAACCCCACATCTCTCTGCTCCCTTCTCTTCCTGCCCATTATGGAACCTAGGGGGACCCAGATTGAGGAAAAGATGAAAGAGAAGTAACATCATTTTCTAGACCCCAGTTTTAGGAGCTGTTTGTTGGTAATGATGTTTAGTGAATTCAGAAAGTGGAGGGGGGGGGAAGGAAAGAAGAAAGAAAGGAAGGAAGGAAGGAAAGAGGGAGAATATGACAACCTTCATATAGGATTAAAAGGATCTTTAGGAACAGAGAATTTTTGTAAAATTTTTTAATTTGCTTTAAAGAATAGAGACTTCCAGGTTCCAGAATACACAAACTAAAATGTAATTTTTCCATGCGAGAAAGCATAGCAGATACCCAAGGCCTAAAATATATTAAAAGGAAGTCATTTCTAGTCCTGGAAATAGAGCAGCCAGGTAAGAGTTGGCCCCCAATGGGCTACAGTTAGCCACGGCCTTCTCTTTCACTCTGACCATCCTCTGAATCTTCATCCTCAGGGCCATCAGCTTGGAGCAGGGGTTCAGGCTCACCAGGCAGACCCTGCTCCTCCATGGTCTCCAGACAGACGAGGCACAGCAGGCCACTGTTGGACCAGTAAGCCAATCTGCTGAGACATCAGAGATGTATCCAGCAAAGGCAATCCAAGAACAAGGAACAAAGACGAGTGAATTGAAACAGAGACTTTGAGTTATAAGACACCGTGATGGTCATCTTAAAGGCATGGTCTTTGAGCAGGAGGCCCAGAGAGGTCAGCAAGAATCAGGGTTGATAAAGCACCAGAGCTATGTCAGTGGTTCAAAGAGTGTGGTGGTGAAGTATAAAAACCTAGGGAAGGTGAATATAAAAGGAATTTTAAAATGTGGTACTTAAACTTCAGAAGCTTAAAATTGAGTTAAGGAGACCAGAGACATCACCACATCTGTCTATGTATCTGTCTATGTATCTATGTGTCCATGAGTCTATGTATCTATATATACATCTATTGTCTATTATCTATGTGCCCATGTATCTATGTATGTGTGTCTATGTACATATGTATGAATTTATTATATACCTATCTATCTATCTATCTGCCTGCAGTGGTAGCCCTGTGGCATCCAATCCCGTCAGATCTCGGAAGCTAAGCAGGGCCGGGCCTGGTTAGTACCTGGATGGGAAACCGCCTGGGAACACCAGAAGCTGTAGGCTTGGGAGAAGGACCTGGCAACCCCCTCCCAAAAATCAATCTGCCACTGAAAACCCTATGAACAGCAGAGAAGCACTGACAATAGTGTTTCCCCTGTTGTACAGAGGGTCGCTATGAGTCAGATACCAACTTGACGGCACCTAACAACAACAACATCTATCTATCTATCTATCTATCTATCTATCTATCTATCTATCTATCATATATCTAAAAATTCTTTCCCCAAAAGCTGAGAGATGAGAGAACAGAGTAAAGTGGTGATTTATCATGGAATAAATCAGAGGAATTTCTGAAAGAATAGGACTTTTGAAATGCGAGTCCTGAGAGGAAGGGAGAATGTGAAGGTACTATGGGAGGAAGGCATGGAAGAGTCTGAGGAGGGAATGAACCACTGTCATCTGGGCCAGGAGGGACTGGGAGGTGCGGCTGAGACCAAGGTTATGTGGGGTGGTGGAATGTGAGAATGAGTACCACACCTCAGGGAGACCTGGCTGATAGAGAGACAGGCACTTAAGCCAGCACGTACGCCAGTGCAACTCGTGGTTCTGACCAAATCTTGGAGCCCACTCAGACCTGAGGAGAAGAGCTCAGCCAGAATAGTCATCTCTGCTTGCTGAGGTCAACAACATTCAACCTTCCAACAGTGCTTTGCTTACCTGAGCCCAGGCTGAGAGCTTGGGGGCCTAAGGACAATGGCCAGGTGAATGTGTTGTCCTCTGAGGTCTCAGAACCTTTGCCTTTCCAATTCATCCTCTCCATAGGCTGATTGTAAGCACCCTGACCATGGGGATCTTGCCTTGTGTGGGTTAAGGAGAGCAGAGAAGAGGCATTTTCGCAGTCACCATTCTCTGAGCGATTTTCTGTGCAAGTGTTTATGCCTCCTGAGGCCTACCTTCCATGGTACCTCCAGGGGTGCAAAAGGCTGTAGCTCCGAAGTGCACTGGAACTTCATCTATAAGATGGTGATATGTGGCATAATGATCGACAGGTGAATTTTAATTCTAACATTCTTTGCTTTGCGAAAATCCACCCAGAACCTGCAAATATACCTCTGAGGAATGCCACAATTGGGTGGGCATTTCACTGCTGGAGAAAGAAACAGGAGGCCCTAGCAAGATGATCCTAACTGGCTAGAGATGACTATCTTGGGAAAGAGGAAGGAGTATGTCTGTCAAAGGAGGATAACCCTTGTTTTTTGAGATTTTCAGTGTTTTAAAAGATACATACATTTTTTCTGAGGTTATTAAAAAGAACTAACAACAATTTTGAGAAACCTTCAGTACTAGAGATGGACATGCATCCACTGGGTTGTAACTTCTTTGTGTTTCGAGAACCTCAGCCAAAGCAGACACGGCTGGTCAGACCAATGCCTTGTTTGTTGCTGTCCTCAGTGTGCATTTGGTTTCTTTTCCATCAGGATGTATAAATGCACACTAGGCTGAAAACATCTGCTTTTGTTCCTTCTATGATTTTTGTCATTGTCATTAAATGAACTAATGTGACATTCTTACCTGGAAGCATTTTCATTAAAACCCTGTTGGCAATGTGTTTGATGCTGCTGTGGCCATTGTGTGGCAAAATTGTAGTGAGTCCTTTACTAGAAGTTACAGCAGGAAGTTTTTAAACTTCTAAGACTATAACTTTGAAAATAAAAGAAACAGATTGTATGTGTGAATGTGTGTCTTTATATATGTGTGTGATAAAATATTATATAATTATTCACATGTAAAGTGGTCTCATTATCTGAGTGTTCATTATCTAAGTTCCTGCCAACTTAAAATCATGTAGGGAAAGAAGTCATCAGAATATTAACTACCACAGGGTGTGGTGGCGCACGCCTGTAACCCCAGCGACTGGGGAGGCGGAGGCAGGAGGATAGCAAGTTCGAGACCAGAGGCAGTTTGTGTAACTTAGTGAGACCCTGTCTCAAAAAAAGTAAAAAAATGGGCGGGCAGGAAAGCTCAGTGGTCCAGCACTTGCAAAGTATGTAAGCACAAGGCCCTGGGTTCAACCCCCAATACCTCAAAAAAAAAAAAAAAAAAAGAAAAAAAAAGAATATTAACTACCGAGCACTCCCTCGAACGTTCCTCTGTTCCTGTGTGCCTAACTCTTAAGCATCCAGTTATTCAATACACAGAGATTGCAAAATGAAATTTGTCAAGAAAATATAGGATTTATGAATTTGATAAAAAGCAAAGTTGGTGAAGTGTGTTAATTACAAGCCAAATCATTGACAAATGAGAATCTGGCACAATTCACCAATTAAACTGAGGAAAAAGAAAAAAATAGACAAAGATGACTACAGAGTAGCTATTTCAAAAGTGAGTAACTTGATTGTGCAAGGATTAGGCAAAAACCCTGGAGAAACTGATGAAGCTCCCAAGTATTTTTGCAAATATGACCCAACCTATAATTATGTTGCAGAAATCAAATATGAAGTAAAGACTCCTACCAAGTAATCATATAAATTTATCACAGAAATAAGGAAAAACTGACTATCGCTTGTATTTATTAGAATGTATACTTTCTAAGGCCTGCAGCCATAGCCCTGTGGTGTCCGATCCTGTCAGATCTTGGAGGCTAAGCAGGGTCGGCCTGGTTAATACTTGGATGGGAGACCACCTGGTGTTGGCATGGGAGATGGACCCGGCAACCCACTCCCAAAAATTAACCTGCCATTGAAAACCCTATGAATAGCAGAGAAGCACTGACAATAATGTTTCACCTGTTGTACGTAGAGTCGCTATGAGTCAGATACTTACTCGACGGCACCTAACAACAACAACATAATTTCTAAGAACATGGTTCTAACAACATAGTTATACTTGTAACATAAATTTTGTAATAACAATATATAAAATGAAATAAACTTTATAATTTTGGTTCTTTTTAAAGTTAAGATTCAACTCAGACTGGTTTAAAACTATTAATCATGAAATTTTGTTTCCCTGCAAGTACCAATTACTGGCTTATAACAAAAGAACAGCTTGTGAGATATAACAACAATAACAAAAAGCAGAAATGAAATTACCATCCATAGAACCCACTATTTACATTTTGGCCTCTCAGTTTTCAAATTTTTCCTTCCATGCAATATGCCCATGCAGTTATAGGAGCATTCTTCAGAATCAGTGATTTTCACATTTCAGTTTCATATAAACTATATGGTTTCTGTCTAGATTTCCTTAAGCCTTTTTCCTGTGAAGTATTTTCTTAGTTCTCCAAGCTTAGGAGTAAATCTACTTATGCTAATTTTCTGATGTGCTTCAGAGAAAGCAAGAGATTCTGGTGCTACAAAGTTTACACATCCTCACATGGTTGATAACCTTTGTGTCAGCTTTCTATCACTATAATAAATGCCTCAGGTAATCAAACTATAAAGGCAAAGAGTTAATTATGTCTCATGACTTTAGAGGTGTCAGTCCTTGATCAATTTACCCCATTCCGATCTGGTGGAGAGGCACTATGTCATGGTGGAAGCATACACTGGAACAAAACTGCTCACTTCATGGCCAAGGAGGGAAAAACAGGAAGAAGGGTTGAGGTCTCACTATCCCCTTCAAGGGCACATCCCTTAATGACCTAACTTCCTTTCATTAGGCCCCACCTCTTAAAGGTTCTATTACCTCCCGATAGTGCCACATCCTGGGGATCAAGACTTTACCATATGTACCTTTGAAGGACACTTAAGATACAACCTATTATTGTTGTTAGGTGCCGTTGAGTTGGTGTCTGACTCATAGCGACCCTATGTACAACAACTGATGAAACACTATTGTCAGTGCTTCTCAGCTATTCATAGGGTTTTCAATGGCTGAATGTTTTTGGGAATGGGTTGCTGGGTCCTTCTCCCAAGCCTACAGCACCTGGTGTTCCCAGGCATTCCCCCTTCTGAGGATTAACCAGGTCTCACCCTGCTTATCTTCCAAGATCTGACAGGATGGGATTCCACAGTGGTATGGCTGCAGGCAAGATACAACCTATGTTGTTGTTGTTGTTAGGTGCCCTCGAGTCGGTATCCGACTCATAGCGACCCTCTGTACAACAGAGGAAACACTATTGTCAGTGCTTCTCTGCTGTTCATAGGGTTTTCAATGGCAGATTGATTTTTGGGAGGGGGTTGCTAGGTCCTTCTCCCAAGCCTACAGCTTCTGGTGTTCCCAGGTGGTCTCCCATCCAGGTACTAACCAGGCCCAGCCCTGCTTAGCTTCCGAGATCTGATGGGATCAGATGCCACAGGGCTACAGCTGCAGGCATAAAACCTATAGCACCTCTTTTAAGAAATATATGAGCAGAAAAGCCTGTTTATCACCTTCTAGGGCAATGTTCCTCAACTCTTTTTATTGCCCCTCTAACAAAGCCTTTTAGACATTTTTTCCTAGTTGTCCATTGCTAACGTTTTCATTTCACAGAAAGACTATTTGTCTGTTCACATACTATGACCTCTTGAATAGTGTGTTAATTTCCCATTGCTGCAACTAATGAATTACCACAAACTTAGCAGCGTAAACAACACAAAGTTGTCATCTTACACTTCTGTAGGAGTGTAAATCTAATTCAGGTCTCACTATGTTACAGTGAAAAGGTCAGCCCAGGGTTGCATTCCTTTATAGAGGTCCAGGGAAGAATTCATGTCCACCTTCCTGCCTGTATTTGGGTAGTCCCCTTTCTCTGCCTTCAAAGCAAATATCACTTCTCTCTGTGCCTTTCTTCCATAGTCACATCTTCCTTGTCCATTTTTAAAGACCCTTGTGATTACACTAAGAGCAATTTAGGTTAATCCAGGATAATCTCTCCTCTCAGGGTCAGCTAGTCAGTGACTTTAATTCCATCTAGGATCATAATTGCCCTGGTCACGCAGCATAACATGTTCCCAGCTTCTGCAGATGAAGGAATGGACTTCTTCAGTGAGGCATTTTATTTACCACAGAGCACCACAAGACATTGTAATAGCTAATATTTTATTGTCCCCCGATAGTTAATTTTCACCCCTTGGGAGCAGTATCACCTCCTTTGAGAATGTATACTTTATGGAATTGGCTCTGCCATCCTTTCCTTTTCTCTTTATCTTTGAGCTTTCAGGCCAGTGATAATACAGATTAAGAGCTCTGAATAGATTAAGAAAAGTATTCTTGATATACATGTGCATCTTAGTGTGCACTTTTAAAAATAGAATTAACAGCACTCAAATTTTCTCAATGTAGAAGATCTTCTCCTAATACATTATTGCCCACACTAAAAGCCTTTTACCTATCCAGTTTCCCTAAGAGGTACATAATAGCGTCAAATAAGGACTTGTCTATGCTATCAGCAGAAATACTAGAAACTAAAATTTAACCTGGAAAACAGTGATACATACTAAAAAGTTTGTTTCTAGATTGTTTCGTGTTCCTGTCTCTTAAATCCATTTTGGCTTCCCAGCCATCTCTGGGAGTTCTCCTGAAGTACGGAATAGAGAAACTGTAGTTAAAAATACACAGTCACCAGGGAAATAATCTGTCCCATTGTTTCCTTTTTTTTTTTTTTTTAACTGCAGGCATTGCAGCAGAAGCAGAGAGAAATCTGAGTTTTTGTCCTGGCAGCTGCTCCCACTGAAGTCTTTTTCTCTTTTACAAAAGGCCTAGAGCCAAATCATCAGGTTTCTGTTCTCTCTGTTACATCAATTAACAGTACCTGAAAGTCCAATTCCATTTAATTTTCTTGAAATGGAAACCTGCGGAAAATGCCTTCTCTTTTTCAAAGGAAACCTACTGAAAACTGTCCCCGCCACCAAAGATGATTGTCCTCTGGGCTTCTGGATAGCAGAAACACACTGGGAATAATGGTGTCTGAAAAATGGGACACCTTTAAAGCACATTTTTATGTATTTAGATAATTAGTCGGGAAGGAAGGTCCCGAGTCTATGTAATAAAAATAAAACCGCTTGCATAGTCAAAGAGCTCTCCCAAAGACAAGGTGGCTCCCTTTTGTTCTCTGTCATTTTAAAGTTGAAATCCCCTCCAAGATGATATTATGGAGCAGGAATAACTTTACCAAATAAAGAATTTGGTTCCTAGAGTAGATTTTTCAGCAGGTCTGGCTTGCCTACCTCCGTAAGTCCAGCCCCTGTCTGTCTAATACAGCGCCTCCCCAGCTCTGCAGATGCCCCACATGCCAGGCAGGCACTGCTTCCTCTAGCCTAGTGATGCGCACAGACCACTCAAAATATTAATCACCCTTTTTTCATCCCCTATTGAATCATCTCTGTTGTCGAAGTGATGAGTAATCACAATGAATCACTAATGCCTCCTGCCCAAAATATCAGCTCTTCCCCACCCACTCTACAGCAGACCCCACTGCTAGTGAAAGTCACTGCTCCTCTGGACTCTCACCAAAGTCCTGCTCCATCCCATCTCCCCTCATGCCCTTCACACTTACCCACAGCAACCAGAGTCCTGCTGAAGTGAGAGCCCCATGCCCCCTCACGGCTTGTCACCTCATTCAGAACAACATGGACAATTCTCACCTCGCCTACCCTGTCCTTCCTGACCTGCCAACCAGCCCCCTCTCTGATGTCACTTCCAACCACTCTTTGCTTCCTCCATAGTCCTTCAAACACAGGTACTATATCACATGTGTTCCTATTCCTAGGCCATGCTGTTTCTTCTACCTGGAATGTTCTTCCCCAGATATCTGGGTGGCTCATTCCTTCAATTCACTTAAGCCTTGCATTAAATGTGACATTTTAGAGAAGTTTTCTCTGACCACCCAGTTTATAGTAGCACTTCTCTATTCCTCTCTCACTTTGTCTGGCTTCATTTTTCTTATAAGGCTCTTATTATCTTCTACTATGTAAATATTTGTTTGTAAGCTACATATCTTCCCTCACTATAATATAAATTCCACAAGATTAGGACATTTCTCTCTTTCTTTCTTTTCTTTATTTTCCTTCCTTTTCTTTCTTTCTAACTCACTGTTGTATGTCAAGTACTCAGGACTTCCAGGTGTGGTGGTACACACCTGTAATTCCAGTGTTTCAGAGGCAGAGGCAGGAGGATCACAAGCACAAGTTCAAGGCCAGAGGCAGCTCCTGTAACATAACGAGATCTTGACTGAAAATTTAAAAAGTAAATAAGTAATGTAGTGAGGCTGTAGCCCAGTGGTAGAGCACTTGCACACTTGCTAAGTAAAAGTTAAACAAATCAAACCAGACAAACAACAACAAAAAATTCTACCACTCTACCTAGCACATGTAGTTTAGGATACCCTCTTTTCTTTGTACTACTGGGGCTGAACCCAGAGCCTCACACATACTTTGCAAGTGCTCTACCACAGAGCTGCACCCGCAGCCCATTTTTAAATTCTTTATTTTTGAGACAGAGTTCTGCTAAATTGTGTAGGCTACCTCTGGCCTGAATTTGTGATCCTCCTTTTTCCACCTCCCAAGCTGCTGGGATTACAGGTGTGCACCACTGCACCTGGCTCTGGCTATATTCTTTATTTAGCAAGCATTTAATGAGTATGTCCTACGTGAACAACACAGATATGACCCAGGTATGAGTGTACCTCTGTGCAGAGGTTCACAAAGGAAGGAATGCATAGAGTATGGAGAAGATGAGAGACTGTGGATGGAACTGGAAGTCAGATAACCTGAGTTCAAGTCCTGTCAAGCAATTTAACAGTTTTGGAACTTTGTGTAATGATTTTATTCTCTTATCCTTAATAAGCTGATCTATAAAAATAGAAATAGTACTGTTCACCATATCAAATCATTGCAAATACGAAATGAAATAACGTATATGAAAGTGCTTGGTTTGGTGTATAGAAAATAAGGGAGATCAAAACATGTTATTTTTAGCAAAATAAGAAATAAACCAGTACAGAAGTACCAATTGGAATGGTGGCTTTGCTACAGGGTACATTTAATGTCCCTTTATTGTAGAACCATACTTAGAGTTTTCTTATGGAATGGGTTATGGAATACACTTGAGGTGGAACTACATTTTCTTTTCCTTCATTTTTTTCCACCATAGGGAAAGGAAGATGTCAATCATTTTGTGGGCTCTGGTTGAATTCATCATGAAGAACTTCACTGTAGACTATTTGGAAATGAAAAGTAAATCTGTAAATCAGTAAATCAATTATGGCAGTCCTTGTTAAAGAAGTGAAATGATTCAAAGATATTTAAAATTCTCACAGCATGCTCTAGCTGTTATGGTAAAGTTTGGAAAATGCAATGAAATCGTGGTCACATTTAAGGACATCTGAATCCTCATCCTTATGAGACTGTAGTTCTCCATCCTTCCTTTTATTTTAATGAATACTTTTAATATTTGCCTTGTTCTTGTTGTTGTTAGGTGCTGTCGAGATGTGTCAGACTCATAGAGACCCTCATAGAGTTTTCAATGGCTGATTGTTTTTGGGATTGCCTTGGGAGTGGATTGTCACGTCCTTCTCCCATTTTTGCGGTGCTGGGAATCAAACCGGGGACCTCAGAGACTGCAGAGAGGTGCTCTGTTAACTGATTACTGAACCTATAATTTGCCCAAAGGCAGTGGGGGCTGGAAGGGAAAGTTCCTGTGTGTTTGAAAGAGTCGGTAGTGGTGATAGTGCAGAGTGCTAACTGGGTAGAAATGTTTGTTTCCAACATGCTGCTACAGATGAGACGACTATGTGGGGAAAAACTGACAGCTGGATCCTAGAAATAAAGGGGAGGAAGGTAAAATTCAATTTTCCCAAATTTTCGATAGCTGTATTAGAATATGAGACCTCAGATTAGATTTTCCTAAAAGTAACTCAGCATTTACAAGTCAATGAGCAAGGGTGTGAGTCTAGGGAATTAAGGATTGATTAGGTAGAGAGGGAAGCAAGGAAGGAGTGAAGGGGATGAAAAGGAAGGAAAACATGCAAGAGGCTGCAAGGAGAACATTTCTCACATGGGAGAAACAAGTTCCATATACACTCATAGAGATTTGAGGGCTTGGGGTTTTGTTTTCCCCTGTATTGGGAGGGCCCCTAGCAGGGCCTTCCACATGCTAGGTAAGCACTCTACCCCAGAGCTGCCCTCTAAGCCCCATTTTTATTTTTTTTATTTTTCAGACAGGATCTTGTTAAGTTGTGTAGGCTTCCTTTGGCCTTGAACTTGCAGTCCTCCTGCCTTGGCTTGTCTAGTCACTGGATTTACAGGTGTGGACCACTGCACCAGGCAAGGTTGTGCTATGTGCTCAGTTCAGTTCAGGTTGCAGTAACAGATTACCATAGATTGGGTGGCTTAAACAACAAACATGTATCTCTCACAATCCTGGAGACTGGAAGGCCAAGATCAGGTGCCAGTGTGGCCAGATTCTTGATAAGGTCCCTCTTCCTGGATTGCAGAGGGCCACCTTCTTCTGTGCCTGCACATGGTGGTGGTGGGGGTGGGGCTGGGGAGAGAGAGAGTGAGAGCGAGAGCGAGAGTGAGAGAGAGCATCCCTGTATGTTTCTTCTCAGAACGACATTAATCCCACTCATAAAGGTTCCACCCTCATGACCAAATTACCTTCCAATTACTCCACCTCCAGATGCCATCCTCTGGGACTCAGGGCCTCAACATACTAACTTTCATTGAAAGGAATACAAACATTTGGTTCATATGAAGTAACTATCAACCTGAGGAATCCTTGCTCTATTCTCAGAATCTGTGGACTTTCTGAGCAGGTAACAATAACATTTTAAGTATGTAGAGTGACTGACAACTTAAAATAGACATAGGGAACAGCCTAGCTGAGAAAGTCCTCAAGGTAGTGATAGGGGCATCATCTAGACTTGAATCTATGGTTTCTGACTTTGAGTCCTGTGCTGTTTCAATCCTTTTGGTGCTTGGGACAATTAAAAAGCTAAGTCTGTTGAAAAATGATTGATTCTAAAGAGTATTAATGCTAAAAATGGTGATCTCTGTTGTCAAGATAAGAAGGTGAGTGAAAACAGGTAGTTTATCATCTTTTAAAAGTAGTTGAAATTTTAAAGAATAAATCTTTTCCTTTTTCATTAATAGAAGAACAGATGTAAACTACTAGTAGGATTAGGATTTGTTGTTATTCTTAGCCGAAGTCTAGTTGAGTCCGACTCATAACAACCCTATGTACGACAAAAGGAAACACTCCCCAACACTGCCATGCCTGGCACTATGTCAGTACTTCTCTGCTATACATAAGGCTGTTGATGGCTAATCATTTTTCAGAATTGCTTCAGGAGTGGATTGCCATGTCCTTCTCCCTTGGGAAGATCCCTAGGAATCAAACCCGGGGCCTCAGAGAACACAGAGCAACACTCTACCAACTTAGGATTTTATTTCCCAGTATTACTTTAGCTTGTGCCCCCCCCATCACTATTTACTGTAATATTTTATTTCCACTGTGATTATTGGGTAATATTTTATTTCCACTGTGATTATTGGGTTTAATACAAGAAACGTTCAATGTATTCATGATCCAAACTGTTCCATGTCCTTTATACTGTGCAACATCAAAGCCAACTTTCTGAATATTTTAGCATTTACTCCCTCTGATACTGTGGGTAGCTTGGAACATAAAACTTTCAAAGTTCATGTCTTTGCCATGAATTTAACAAATAACTCCTTGGGGTAATAAGTGTTGTTTAGTTCTCTTTTTAAGTAATAATGTCTCCTTTTAGAAAATAGAAGGTCCACTAAGTGTCACTGTAATAGGTCTAGTTGTCTGAGTAAGACTGAAAATGCAGGGTCTAGTGTTTAATGGACATTTCTCTTTTTTTAATGGGGAATAGAAGTTTAAAATAGCCTCTGTTGTTAGGTGCTGTCGAGTTGGGTCCTTTGTATAAATGGAATGAGGTATCTTATTAGAAAGGAGGATTGCACCCTTATTTTTTGTCTTCATTCACACAGCTAACCAACAGTTTCTTAGCAGGGGGCTGTGCATGTGTGGACAGGAGAGATAATGATTCATGCTAAGAATATATTATTTGCTCCATTATTTCCTGACACTGACAGATGAGATGTATAGAATTTGCACTTAATATATATGAATATATTACTTACACTGATGAAAATTTAATGTCTGATTTTATGCCATTCATATGGAAGAGTCCTATGCATTTAGAATTTTAAAGTTACTTTCCTTTTTGAAATACTTTCTGGCTTTTATAAAAGATTATAATATCAAATAATACTTACATTTACATTTTAGAATGATCCAATTGAGCTATTATGCTACAAACAGACTTTTCTGAGGAAGACAATACATGGCATATAATTTTTATATGTACTATTAGAACTTTCCAAACATGTACTATTAGAACTTTTAATATTAACAACTGGCTACTTCTTTTTTAAAGAAAGCATAAGAGCAAAAATCAAGAACATAAATCATATTTAATGATATCACAAAAGCATAAACTTTGAGTTGTAATGTTTTTTTTAAAAATAACTCTTCTACAGAACAAATACCTTTCTTTATAATTTACTATTTTAATTTATCCATATATATATGATTATTCCTTTCAACAATCATGGAAAGAATGGCCATGTAAGATGATTCTAGAAAATCTAAAAGAATAGCTTAGCCTCCTCAGTTTGGAAAGCTACATGAGTCTGAGTTAATAAATTGTATTCATTTTACACTTATATCTTTGGTTTTATAACACACCATAGGACTCTTAAATTTTTGTTTTCTTTCTTGCTCTTTTCTTTCAAAAAACTCCAGTTATTTAAAAATCACCATTCTTTTATCAAGCATGGGTATAAAACTCCTACTGGTGGTAATAAATATATATACTTTGGAGCAGTATTCTAATTTTAGATGTCTGTATCTGGCTTCCCAGAGTTTTTGCTGAAAGAAATACCAAAAAATCCTAGATACTTATTTAACCAGTTGGTACCACCAGTCTCTGCAGTGCCTTTTCAGGTCAATGTACTTGCAACATTATATCCCTATTTCCTATGAAATGTGCTCTGAATGGTTCTATCTGAGGACTCTTCCCATTTGGAGCATATAAAACACATTCACAATGATAAAAGAAAAAAAAAATCTAGTGAAGCGCTGAAGGTTTTGAATTTGTTCCAAGCCTACATCAACTAATTTTTAAATCACTTTTTATGGCCTTTCTTGCCCTTAAATTCATTTTAAACCTATACCTTTATCTTAGTAATGCTCTCTCTGCAGTTCTTAAAGAGGAATTAGAGTAATCTGCAATAATGGAATTGAAGGAATTTCCCTCCCAGTTTATCATTTGCTCTCTGGCCCATTTCAGTTTCTTCAATTAAATGCCACACTGGAAAATTCTGGAATTCAGATTAGTCCAGCTGAAGCTATAATTTTATTGGACAAGAATTGCCTTGAAACTCTAAAGAATAATGTGATGGAAAGATGTTATGTGTGAATTTGCTGCTATAATTAAACAGCATCTAGAGTCGAACAGCAATTGTCACTGGACTCCAGAATCATTAACCTGAATATTTCGATCTCATTAATCCAGCTGTGTTTAGATTTGTATCATCCTGGCTTTAGAGATGCTGTTAAGTGGAAAGAAAAATAAATTATTTAAATTTTCAGTTATGATATTCCTCTCACATAATGACATGAAATCAACAAGTAAGCAACAAACCTAGGTTTTAAAAACAACTAAAGGGAAATGTAATGAAATAATCATAGTTTTCTGCTAGATAATGCTTTTCCCTATCTTCTACTATTCTGTTTTCTCAATTTTCTATATGAAGCAATCAATTTTTAGAAAATAAAATTTGTAATAAATATAGTAAAAGAAAAAAACTGATTTTTGAAATTGCATTGTGTTTATGTAAATGGATGCTCTTATTCTTTAGCAGTATATGCTGTCATATTTCCTGATAATCTTTGCAACTTCCTCTCTGAATTCTTTTGGAAAAAAAAATTAAAAACTGCTGAGCTAATCCAGAATAAAATAGATGAGGATATAACAACAAAATGCAATGCATAATGCTTTACCAAATTTCTCTTTTAAAAGTTATGAAGGACATCATGGGAAAAGAAGTGGTAAATGTGACTATGGACTAAAATTAGATGATAGAATTGTATCACTGTTCAGTTTTTTAAGACAGTTGAATTATAGTTGTGTAAGAAAAATATCCTTTTTATTAGGAGATGAAAGATGATATATTCAGAGATGATATGTCAAGGTATCAACTGACTCCTCAATAAGTCAGAAAAAGAATAAGAAATAAAGCCAACATGATTAAATTTTAGTAACTGATGGATTTAGACAAATAGCATATGAATGTTCATTATCTTATTATAAATGGTATATAAATGCTCATTATCTTATTCTTATAAATTTCCCATAAGTTTACAATTTCTCAATGTGTTTTTAATTAAAAATATCCTTATCACCAAGAAGAAACAGGCTGTTTGTTTACACTCATGATTGCTTTCTTCTGTATTAATCAAGGTGGACTAATCCATGAATCTATATTAATCCAAATGGAGGAGGATAGTCCATTACCTTTAATTATTAGTTTTATTACTTTCTGTTTCTTCCCATGACAGAAGATCAAATAAAGTTAAATTAGATGAAGTCTCTGCATTTGAATATTTATGAAGGGGTACTCTTTGAGCACTTTCAATTAAATAGTTTGGTGAGGATAAAATCTGGTTTTTGCTAATGGACAAGTAATTTAGGGTGTTTTAGATTCAAATTACATGCTCTACAATGTCATTTAAATGTATATCTTCTAAAGTAACATTTTACTTTCCAAGTGCCTAGAGGAAGATTAAGAAATAAGAAATGAAAATGGGAAAATATTGTTCTAAGAATCCATTTGCAGTAATGCGCTTGTTGTTTTACTTTCAGTTCAAATTTGGGATTCTGATGCAATAGCCCCCAAATACCTGAGCTGTCTATTATAACTCGGAGAACAGGCACAGCAATTCCAAAGCTCTGTAGGACCATCTTCCTGTTCATAAACTAGACTGGTTGGGATTTTTCACATTATAAATCACGCACAACACAAAATAAGTTGCCTATAAAATTGATGAGTAGGTTGTAAAACATGCTGAAGGCAAAGTAAGTTTTTGAAACTTTGGAAACTTTTGCAGTGCTCAAAATAAAACAAATGTGAGCAGGATGCTTTGTAGCCCGGAGTCTCTAGGCTGGGACAGGGTGGGGCCAAGGACTCCAGGAAATGGAAATGATCTCTGTCTCCCTGCCTCACACACAGTGCATTCTCTGGGCCCCCAAATCACTGACCAACGTCTCTCCTGTGGGAGGAAAATCTGGGTAGCTCACCCAGAGTCCTTCAGCTCTAGGCCAAATGTTATCATTCCCGTGCAGTGGTGGAAGCCCCTCTTAGTTTTCATTTCCATTTCCATCCTGTTGCTCACACTGGGGCAGGGGGTAATATGGACTCAGGGGTTCCCCCTGCTTAACATCATTCACAGGTTTGCAATGTGCTCACCATTACTCTCTCTTGATATTATTTCTCCTTTTTTGGCTTTTCATATTGTTGGAGTTGAGACATCCAATGTTATAAATTGTTTATTGATTTTCCCAACATGGTGGCCTTACTCCTCTGAGTTTTTTGTTTAGATGCTATGGTGGTTTTTGCTGTTTTACCAAATCTTTAGGTTTGACTTTAATTTATTTCTTACTCCATTTTAAGAAAATCCATACAATATCTTATAGTCAGGATCACAAGACACTTAAGTGGCTAGACTTAATATGATTTTTCCTAACACATTTTGTCAGAAAGTAATGAATCTTCAGCCTAAGAGGGGCTCAAATGTTTCACTCTCTCCTTCACAGTAAGTCACTTTCTCACCTCAGACTACCTAAAGTTTTATTTTGGGGGCTCAATAATTATTTCCCTCTCTCCTTATCTGTCTGAGGAGGCTTATCAGGAATACTATGAATAAAAAGCTGCAGGAAGTCTAATAATGACATTTAGGAAATAGATAACCTTTCCAGAACTCTTAAGAACAACACAGGAAAATTACTGCAATACCTGTTCTCTTAAAGGACAGAACTCTCAGGTATATATAATATAATGAACTTAAGGTGAATGTTTTGGAGAACTAAGAACATATCCTTTGTTAAGGATGCTGCCTGCAACAAACTAAAATTTAAACTTGCTTAGTTTCCATTTTGCAATGTTAGAAAAAGATGTTTACCTGTATACCTGTGTAATATTTTTCTTCTTCTTTTTAACTCTTCAATTTGGGGACAGATATCATCCTGATAGTGAAGATTCTATCATATAGGAACAGAGGTTTCCCTAAGAATAAATTGGCTTATCAGAATCAAAGTTACTTTGGATAATTAGAATTTTAACAACATCAATAACCTTGAAGATATAATAGAATTAAATAGAAAGGGTCAGTTTGATCTCTAATCAAAAAGTAAAATCACGACAATGGAAAATTAAGATTTACGACCATTTCTACTTATATTAGAGGGGAAGGAACCCCTCATTCCCACCACAGTATTATCAGTCTGATCTCAGAAAAAGTACATTCAGTGTTCTATGTTCATGAACAAAGTAATTGAATGTACCCATTTTTTATGTTTATGTCTTTTCCCCACTGTTTTTTTTTTTTTTTGGACTATTTGCCTTTTCTTATTGATCCATAACTGTGCATATATTGTAGATCTGGGTTGTTACTAGAGTTATCTTTAGCCACATGTGGCTATGAAGTAAGTGAAACCTGATTAATCTCAATTGAAATGCATTTCAAGTGTAGCATAAAAGCCAAATTTCAAAGGCCACCTCTTGGTAATCATTTTGATACATTAGGTTAAATAAAAATATATTATTAAAATTAATTTATCTGCTTCTTTTCACTTTTTAAAATTGTGACTATTAGAAAATTTAAGATTTCATTTGTTGTTTCCATTTTATTTCCATTCATCATTGCTATTCTATCCTTAACTAAACTTTGGCAGGTAGTAAACCTCTTTAAAATAATTGTGTGTGTGATTTGTCTTCACACATTTTATGGAATGTTTTTATGAGCAGAAGTGATTGCTCTGTCTGCAAGTATAGAGACTATGAAGAGGCCAAAGAGAAAAGTAAGTGAATTCTTTGAAAACGTTGGAAAAATTGCTAATAGAATGGATTGGTGAGCAATAAAATGGAAAGAGTAAAGAATGACTGGATGTGTTTCTAGCTGGATTATGGTGCCATTTACTGTGATGGACAAAATGAAGGAGGAATAGGTGTAGAGTGGAATAAAAGCATTCAACATTTCATCTATTCCCAAATGGCTTTATAAATTGGATAAAGAAATCTGGAATGCTTATATTCCAAATTCCCTGTGAGGAAGAGATTAAAGATTATCTCTCTCAGTCACTGTGGTGTAAACAACCACCACAAACAACTCTGTGGCACACAATGTAAGAATTTATATCTCATGCATTCATGGCAGTGTGGGGGATCAGCTGATCTGGGATGGGTATGACTTCTCAGTGTAGGTTGGGCTCTGCTATGTCCACATGAGTCAATTATAAATTTCACACTGAAGATGCAGCAGCTGCAGGAACCTCTGTGTAGCCATCGTAAATAGTCCTGAAGGCATGATGCACTCAAGGAGAAATAGGCATTGCACTGTCAGCCTCTGTTGGAATTGCCTACGGTCGATTTGCCTATATTATGTTGTTCAGAGCAAGTCAAAAGTCAAATTCAGTATCAGTGGGATTGGGCAGTAAACTCTGCCCACTCAAGCAGTTGATATTTCCTATAGCTTGGATCTTAAATGTCCCTCAATGGCCCATATGTTAAAGGCCTAGGCACCAATTTGGCACCATTGTGGGGGTGGCCTTAAAAGGTGGGGCCCAGTGAGAGGTCTTCTGGCAATTAGGGCTGTGCCCTCAAAGGGGATTATGGGACTATAGTCTCTTCCTTTTCCTCTCTCTTTCTCTTCCTGGCCACCATGAAGCAAGCAGATTTGTGCTACCATGTGCTCACTGACATAATGTGATGTCTGGCCACCAACCTAAAAGTACCAGGGCCAAACAACCATGGACTGAAACCTCTAGAACTGTGAGACAAAATTTGTCTCAGGTATTGGTTCCAGTACAAAAAGCTGACTGCTACAATATTGAAAAGGCAAGTGGGAAAGTTTATAGATAAATAAGGCATGAAGAAGGGAGGAAGAAACAATTTAAGCAATGATTCAGGTTGTCACAAATCTTGAAATTATAAAACAAAAATAAGGGCTTTAAGATGGTTCATTTAGCCACGTAGTGTGGCACACACCTGTAATCCCAGTGACTCAGGAGGCTGAGGCAGGAGGATCTCAATTTCAAGGCCAGAGGCAACCTGTGCAACTTAGTGAGAACCTGTCTCAAAATAAAAAAATAATAAAATGTCCTGGGGGTGGAGCTCAGGGGCAGAGTACTTGCAAAGTACTTGCAAAGTACTTGCAAAGTATGTGAGGTATACTGACCAGCAGTGAATGGTAATTTAATTTCTCCACTTCCTTGATTCAACCTCCTAGTACTGCATAAATAAATTAAATAAATACATAAATACATAAACACATAAATACATAAACAAATCTTATCTAAGAAGGGAAATGGCTGGGGTTTAACCCAGTGGATAGAGCACTGCTCCTTACTCACTGAGAACCCAGGTATGATCTCCAGCACTGCAAAAACAGAAGGACATGGCAATTCACCCCCAAAGCAATCTAGAAACAATCAGCCTTTGAAAATCCTATGAGGGTTGCTGTGAGTCAGATTTGACTCAATGGCATCTGACAATAACAACAACAACAAGGGAAAATAAAAGCAGAGTAGAAAGAAGTGGGGTTTAGATCAGCAGGTGGGAGCAGAGTTTAGGGAAGGGGAAAAAGGGGAAAGGGGAAGGGAAATAAGGTATAGGGGAAAAAGAAGAGAGGAAAATCTCAAAATTTATGATGCAACTATATGAATACATGGTAGAAAATAGGGGAAGGAACGAAAATATCAATGAGACTATTACTCATGATTGCATATGATTTTTATTACATATTAATTAAAATTCCTACTTTTTTCTTTTTTTCTTTTCTTCTTTAGTTTACATGGTTCTATAAAATAGGTAAGTTGGTGAAAGTATAACCAAAAGTGATATAATAGTTGCATAATGGAGATAGCAAAAGTCTTATTACTCTGTACCACACCAACATTTATAAATAAAGAAAAATGATTCTCAAGAATAACCATATATTTCTAATAACTATTGCAGTCTGACAGCTTATTAGTAAAAGTCAAGATGTAAAGAAGAAATATGTTGAGGATACATTAATAATCAATAGATATATGCAAACAGATGAGCTAATAGGATGACTGATGCTTCTATGACTACTTGTAAAATAAATACCATATATTCTCAAATCTAATCTGCATTGCAGATTTTCAGATGGAATAAGAACACATGACAGTGAACAGTTGCACTATCAGGTGTGATAGTCCTATAGCCTCCTTAATAAACAGGTATTTAATCAACCTGAAAGTTCTCTTTTGGAAAACTAATTCTGTCCAGAAAAATCCAGTAAGTGCTTCAATAATTATAATGGCCAGAGAAGTTGTATTGCTCTGGTGAATTCTCAGAGAGATTAATGATAAATGATTATACTAGATGGTTGCGTAGATGCTGTTCCAAAATTATTTTCTGTATTGAATTTAACCTGGAAAATATTTTTCAGTTTTAATCAAAATGATTATCCTAAGTAAACTCATCTTTTTATTAGTTATTATATGATAAAGGTCTGATGTCCGTTATTGTGCAATAAATCAGTCTTTTCAACAAATGGTGCTGGTTACACATATGTAAAAAATGATTCTAGACCTTTATGCCATATCACAAATAAAATTTAATACAAAATGCATTAACAATCTGTATATAAGAGATCGTAGCATAACATATACAGAAGAAAGCATAGGAGAAGGGATTTGTGGTCTTGAATTAGGCAAAAATTCCATAGATAAGGGACCAAAAATGTGATATGGCATAGAAAATGGTAAATGAGGCTTTATTTTAAAACTTGCCTCTTAATAGGCACCTCTAGACTGGGAGAAAAATATATGCATATAACATTTGCATAATATATCTGATACAAAGGACTTGTATTCAAAATATGTAAAGAACCATTACACTTAATAATAAGAAAACACTTTTTAATAGGAAAAGGACCAATGATCTGAAATAAGTAAAACATATTTACCTTCATCAGTCATTAGGGAAATAAGACATCATTACACAGCCATTAGAATGGCTAAAATAAAAAAGACTAGCAATATCAGAGGTTGACAATGATATAGATAGATTCCAATTCTCATCCATTGGTGTTGGGAAATATATATTTTACAGCCTTTTGGGGAAATACTTTAATACCTTTGTAAAAACTGAAATACCCTCCTACCACATGTGTTAGTGTTATCATTGCTGTGATGGAATGCCTGCCATAAACAACTTAAGAGAGGAAGGATTCATTTTAGCTCATGGTTTCAGAGGGGTCTGTCCATGGTTGCTTGGCTTCATGCACTTGGGCCAAGGAGGAGGAGGTTTTGGCAGAGGAGGTTTTCATCTCATAGCAGACAGGAAGCAGGCTGAGAGCACTAAGGGACCAGGGACAAGATATGCCTGAGGATTCACCATTAGTGATGTACTTCTTCCTGCTAGGTTTTGTTTGTTGGGTGCTGTCAAGTCAGATCTGACTCACAGCAACCCTAAGTACAACAGAACAAAGCACTGTCTGGCACTGTGCTATGCACACAATCCTATGTTTGAACCTATTATTGCAGTCACTGTGTTTCTTCTTATTTTAAGTCATACTACATCAGCAAACAGAGAGCCCTGGGGCTTTACTCCATTCCCATCATTAAGATTGCCTCTACTTTGAGGAAGCAACTCTTTCCCAGTCATTTCTTGAGTGCCTTCTAACCTGAGGGGCTCATTTTCTGGTACTATATCTGACAGTGCTTCTTTGTTATTCACAGGGTTTTCAATGGCTAATTGTTTTGGGAGTGAACTATTGGGTCCTTCTGCCTAGTCTGCCTCAGTCTGGAAGCTCAGCTGAAACAGTCCACCATGGGTGGTCCTGCTCGTATCTGGGATAGTGATGGCATAGCTTTTGGTATCACAGCAACATGCAAGCCCCTGCAGCAGGACAAGCTGACAGACACATGGGGGGTCCTGCTAGGAACCACCTCCTATGGTTGCCAGAACCTCTCCAAATAGTACTACCACCTGAGCCCCAAGGAGCTGGGGTTTAGCTCAGTTGGTAGAGTGTTGCTGTGTGAGTTCTGAGGCCCTGGGTTCAATCCCCAGTACCATAAAAGTGAAAGAATGACCTAGCAGCTTACTCCTGAAACAATCAGCTATCAAAAACCTCATGAATAGCAGAGGAGCACTGACATAGTGGCACTGTGTTGGGTAGTGTTTCCTTCTGTTCTACATTGGGTTGGACCCAACTCAACACCTAACAACAACTGGTGACGAAGCCCCCAACACATGAGCCTTTTGGTGAGACATTTCATATACAAACTGTAACACCATATGACCTAGCAATACTCTTAAACTTCACTAGTTTTATTTATTCATTCATTCATTTGTTCATTCATTCATTCATTTGGTGGTACTGGGGATGTAATCCAGGGCCTGTATAGTCTATGCAAGCACTTTACCACTGAGCTATGCTCCCACCCTACTTTATTGGTTTTTACTAACAAAAAATTATCACAAAAAGCTGCCAGAAATTTGGTGGCTTAAACCAATAAAAATGTATTCTTTTACAATTCTGAAAGACAGATATCTAAAGTCAAAGTGTTGGCAGGGCAGCACTCTCTGAAAAGTTTAGGGGAGAATTCTTCCTTTCTTCTTCTAGCTTTTTGTGGCAGCATAACTTCAATCTCTTTATCTTCATGTAGCTATCTTTTATTTGTCTACATCTTTTCCTCTTCTGTCTGCTATGAGTACATGAGGCATTAGACTTAGGGACCACCCTGGAAATCCAGGAGGATCTAACTTCAAGATCCTAATTACATCGATGTGGTTGTTGTTGTTAAGTATCACTGAGTCAGGCCTGACTCATAGCAAGCCTCATAGAGTTTTCAATGGCTGACTGTTTCAGGATTGCTTCGGGAATGGATTGTCACATCCTTCTCCGATTTTTGTGGTGTTAGGGATCGAACACAGGTCCTCAGAGAGTGAGGAGCAGCACTCTACCAACTGAGCTAACCCATAGCCCAATTACATCTATGAAGACTCTTTTTCCAATAGGTTCATATCCTCAGGTTGTGAGTGGGTGTATCTTTTGTGTAAACACCATCCACACTACACTATCCAACAGAAATGAAAACACATCTCCACAAAGACTTGTAGGTGCCATTATTCCTAACATCTCCAAAAAGAGATAGTCAATGCCCACTCACAGGTGAATAGATAAGTAAAATGTGGCACAACCATACCATATACTCATAGTAAGAATGAATGAAACTGGACGTGGTGGTGTACTCCTGTATTCCCAGAGATTTAGGAGGCTGAGGCAGGAGGATCACAAGTTTAAGGCCAGAGGCAACCTGAATAACTTAACGAGACCTTGTCTCAAAATAAAAATTTTAAAAAGACCTGGGGATTTATCTCAGTGATAGAGTGCTTTCCTAGAGCAAGGCCCTGAGATCAATCTTCAGTACCACAAAAGAATAAGAATAAATGAACTGCTGATATCATCAAACCATGAATGAATCTTAAGACATTATGCTAAATGATCCAAGCCAGATAGTACCACTGCATATTGTATCATTTCATTCCAATAAAACTTCTAGAAAAGCAAACACTACAGAGATAGCAACATGTCAATGGTTTTCTTCATGCCACGGATAGAAGATGACATTGTCTGCAAAATAGCACAAAAGAAGTTCTTGAGATGCTGCAAGTTTCATAAAATTGGATGGTGGTGATAGCTGCAAAACTGTTATAAATTTGTTAAAACTCACTGAACTGTGTACTTATACTGGGTGAATTTTATGATTTATAAATTATGAAGCTATTAAACAGATAAATTGTTGTGAGCTACTTGTACATTTTCTCTTTTATACTCATGGCTCTTAGGTCTTGAGATGAAGTAAGATAACACAAGTATTTGGCTAAATCTTGGGAGAGTGCATCGTGGACATGCTGACCCATCCTAGGAGTCAGTCATGTGTGTTTTCAGATATTGGACTATTATTTCTACCATCATTTAATCCTCTCAATATCTGATCACATTTGCTTCCAGGCTTTGTTCATATTTATCTTCCAAATTATTGCAAAAATAAAATATACTTACATTACTTTTCTTACGACAGATTACAGCTGAATAAAGACTTTCAAACCTCCTCCTACATGCTTCCCTGTCTCCTTGAGGTCATGAATAAACTGTTATCCTTGTAGACTAACATTCATATTTTTCCATTCATATAGCTCTAAGCATTGTCTTTCTTTTGTGTGTTGTGTTTTAATAAATAGTATCATAATTAGCTATCTTAATTGTAACTTTTTTTCTACAAAAGCTTAACTTTTAGAACTCTATTCATGATTACATATAGTTTTTTTTTAATTGGAGTATACAGTTCATTTCATTTAACTGCTACATGCTATTTATTGTGGGGTCACATTTTGTCTTATTTATCTTATTATTGACTGATATTTATATGGTTCTATGTTATGGTTTAGCTCACTTGATAGAGTGCTACTCTGTGCTCTCTAAGGCCCTGGGTTCAATCCCCAGCACTGCAAAAATGGGAGAAGAACTACAGAATGGTAGCCCACTCCCAAAAGAATCCTGAAACAGTCATTGAAAACTCTATGAATTGTCCATCAATAGATGAATGGATAAAAAAAATGTGGTATATAATCACAATGGAATATTACTCAGCAATTAAAAAGAATGAAATAATGTAATTTGCAGCAAAATGGATGGAACTAGAGAATTTCATCCTAAGCAAATAAACCCAAGCCCCCAAAAGAGATATACCATTGTTCTTACTCATATGTGGGAGCTACATCTAATTTAAAGAAGAAAGAAAAACCATACACACATACATATATAAAAAGGAGCAATCAGGCTTATCTAAGAAGGGAAAATATAAGCAGAGTAAAAAGAAAGGGGGAGGCAACTAGCAAGGGGAGCAAAGATTGAGGAAGCAGGGATGAAGAGGGGAAATAATGCAGAAGGATTAAGGAAGAGAAGATAATCTCAAATTATATGATGCAACTACATGAATACATGGGAAAAAACTAAGGACTATAACCCATAATTGCATATGATTTTTACTACATATTAATCAATGGATTTCATATATAATGTAACTTGATGAAAGTGTAATCGAAAATGATGTAATAGATGCACAATGGAAATAGCAAAAGCCTTATTACTCTGTACCCCACTACCATTTATTTAGTGTGAATAAAAAAGAAAACTCTATCAATAGTAGAGGAGTACTGACATATTGCTGGGCATGGCACAGTGTCAGGGAGTGTTTCATTATATTGTACCTAGGATTGCTATGAATTGGACCTGACTCAGTGGCACATAACAACAACAACAATGTTTCATGGCTACAATCAATACTACCATGGACACCATGAATAATGCAAATGTTTCTCCAGGATACATGTCAAGAAGTGAAATGACTGGATGGTATGCTATGTATACTTTCTTATTTTCTAGTTCTGATCAAATCACTTTCCAAAATGTGTGTTAGTTTGTGTAGGCTATGCTATAATAAAGATTGGACCTAAATATAATAGTCAATTAAAATTGTTCCTGCCATGCTATTCATTCTCCTCCATGAACTAAATCAGAAAGCTAGATTCTTGATAGCTTGTGTTCTGCCATCCAAGGAAAGCAAGGTTAAGTGTGCAGGATGCAACGTGCTTCTTATACATTTTGTCTTTGAGGTGGTACCCATGGATTCCAACCAGTGAGAAATGCTTTCAAGGCTACACCCAGCTGTAAGAAATACAGTTAGTCTTAGTTCACTAATCACTGCCCACCTCAAACGTTGAGCTCTGGGTGAGAACAAAGGAGCTGCATCCACCGATAGCCATTTCATGGTTTTACATCAAATTTTAACCCTATCAACATGCTCACCTGCATTTGGTACTGGCAGAATATAATTTCTGTCAATTTTATAGGTAGGATACAGCATTCATTCATTTTTCTTTATATATCCCAGATTCTTATCAAGTTGAGAAAGACACAGATTGATACTTTGGCAATTGAACAGCTCTCTGACCAAACATTTCAGGTCTCGACTAATATTTTTGAGAGAATTCTGGTTTGGTGCTCTGCCACTTGCTCAGCACTCAGCCACTGTGCCAAAACCTGTACAAGATGCCACACTTACCTGAGATACTTCAGGTGAAACAAAGGGGAAAGCATCACTTTGCATGTAGATTTCAAGCAGTAAAGACCTGTCCTGGTGCTGTGCTCACGATCTCGTGGGTTTCTTAAGTACATTTGACTATATGTTCCATATGTATACCATACAGTCATCGCGGCACCCAAGAGTCTTTCTAGCAATGAAAATGAAGAAAAGAGAAAAACAGAAAAATTGAGTTAAAAATAACTTATTGCTAGGTTTGTGAGTGGCACACATGTGTTTGAATTAGCAATTCAGCATGGTGCCAGAACCAATAAATACATTTACATTATTTCTTATGGCCAAAAAGTGCTTAGCATTGGAACTGCACTCAACTAGCTTTGTAGAAAGGATTGTGAGCATGTGCCCAGATACCACTCTGTATATATATATTTTTTCCTCAAAAACTGAGAGGGAAAGAAACATGGAAAAATGAGTTTAAATAATTTTGAGATGAGTGAAGATATTCACATCAAATGATGTTGATTATTCAGTGAGACTATATGGGAGTATCTGAGTACCTACAGACAAGGTAACATGGTGACATTTACTTTGTCTACTTTTATTCATGGTTGAAGAAAAGCGTCTCAGCTTGCAAAGTCCAGGAAGTAAAGTGGTCAATATCACATATAGTCAGCCCCATTATCCACAGTTTTTCTTTTCATAGTTTCAGTTACCCATGGTCAGTCATGGTCCAAAAATATTAAATAGGAAATTCCAGAAATAAACATAAGTTTTAAGCTGCATGCCATTCGGAGTAATGTCATGAAATCTTACAGTATCTCCCAGTATGTGAATCACCCCTTTATCCGGTGTATCTAAGCTGTATATGTTACCTACTCGTTAGGCAATGAGTAGCCATCTCTGTTATCATATCCAGGGTACTGTGTGAGAGAGATCACTTTACGTATTTTATTATAGTATTTTGTTAAAATTGTTTTATTTTGTTGTTATTGTTGTAAATCTTTTACTGCGCCTAATTTATAAATTAAACTTTGTCAAAGGATGTACATGTAGGGAAAATCATAGTATGCATAGGGTTCAGTATGATCTTTGTTTTGGAGCATCCCCTAGCACAACAGTCTCTAACATTTTTGGCAACAGGGACTGGTTTTAGGGAAGACAATTTTTCCGTGAACCAGGGTGAGGGCGTTGGGATGATTCAAGCACAATATATTTATTGTGTAAATACAGATGAAGCTTTGCTTGCTCATCCACCACTCATATCACTACCAGTATATAGCCTGGGGGTTGGGGATCTCTGCCCTAACAGTCTTGGAACATATTCCCTGTGGATAAAGAAGAAATATTGTATCCATGTTTGTTGCTGCTACTATCTTTTGAAGCAAGAAGTATAAACAGGAAGTATTTCTTGTCCCCAAATTGAAGAGCAAATTAAATATTTACCAATTTTATTTAAGAGTCAACTTGAAGTAAATAAAGCTCAACAATAACAAAAAAGAAAAACATTGAGAGAGAAAGAAGCAGAGTTTTTCACTGACATAAAACCAATACCACCTTAAATAATAGCAACAATTCACCAAGAACAAAACACTAACAAGAGTGTTTCTTTGCATTTTAGGCCAACCTGATCTGCCTCTGTGGTCTTATGCTCATTCATTGGGTGTGTATATTTGGCTGCTTAAATACTATGTCATTTGCCAATATCTAAATATCTGTTTATTATTGAGTCTTTGGATCATTATGCACAATTCTACATCATTTCCCCTTATCATTTCCCAACACACCATGTAGCATGAAAGTAGTATTTCTTCCAATTTCATGAAAATATCAGGAATCATTACAATAAATACCAGTGAATCTGTTATTATGCTTTTGCAGGATACAATACACTAAGTATCAATTTATGTTTGTGATTCCATGAAAATCATTAGATTAGGTTGGCCTGGCTCCTGAACTGGTAATAACTATAATATCAATGGGAGTTGAATATGAATTTGGCAGACGCCAAGAGACAAGTAAGTCTGTGGATTACTTAGCATACTCATGTAATTTTGAGATCCTGATGGAATCTGGAAGAAAGTAACGTGCGATTGAATCCTCTTGAACTTTTTGTCTTTGGCTTGCTGTTTCTGCTTTTCCATTGAAAAAAAATCATAGTCTTATTGATAAAGAAACATTTGCATTCTACTGACAACTTCATCTCATTTTTAATTGCTTGTCCTTGATTTCTTAGAAAGGGTATGGCTTTACTTCTATATTTCTTTCTTTTTTGTATATTTTTATGTGATTTTTGTTTCAGGAATAATTGTACTCTCTCTCTTTTTAATTAATCCACTTTCTATTTAGAGAAATGCCAGATTGCCTTCTGGAGTTGCTGACCATTTTCCATCCTCACTGGCAATGAGTGAGAGTTCCTGTTGCTCCATAGTCCCATCAGGATTTGATAGTATTAGTATTTTGGATTTTATGCAATATAATAGGTGTATCAGGCTGGGATTTAGCTTAGTTGGTAGAGTGCTGCTCTGCACACTCTGAGGCCCTGCAGTTGATCCCCAGCACCACAAAAAATGAGAGAAGGACCTGACAGCCCACTCATGAAACAATCCTGAAACAATCAGCCATTGAAAAACTTATCAATATCAGAGAAGCACTGACATAGTGCTGGGAATGACACAATGACAAGGGAGTGTTTCATTCTGTTGTACAAAGGGTCACTACGAGTCAGACCTGACTTGATAGCACCTAACAGCCAATTGGTATATTAAATTGTTGTTGTTAGGTGCCATCATGTTCAGCCCAACTCACAGTGACCTTCATAGAGTTTTCAGTGGCTGATCGTTTCAAGATTGCTTTGGGAGTGGATTACCACATCCTTTTCCCATTTTTGTGGTGCTGAGGATAGAACCCAGGTCCTCAGAGACTGCAGAGCACAGCAGTGCTCTACCAACTGAACTATGGTATCTCAATGCTGCCTTAAGTCACAATTTCTTAATGATCTATGATGTCAAGCATCTTTTCATATACTTATTTGCCATTTGTATATCTCTATCTACTTACCTATTTCTTTCTCTCTCTCTATCTATCTATCTATATAGATATATGTAAATATATTATATATATTCTTTGGCAAAGTGTCTGTTCAGATATTTAATCCATTTTTAAGTTGGGTTGTTGCTTATCTTATTGTTGAGTTCTAAGGTTTCCATACATGACTGGATACAAGTCCTTTATCATAGATGTGTTTTGTAAATATTTTCAGCAAGTCTGTGTCTTGTCCTGATTCTCCAACCATTGTCTTTCATAGAGCAGAAATGTTTGATTCTAATGAAGTCCTGCCTATCAGCTTTTCCTTCCATGGATCTGATGGATCTGTCTGGATCTTTCCTACTCTTGGTATCTAAAAAGTCATCAATAAACCATGTTGCCTAGAGTTTTTCATGTTTTGTTCCAGTAGCTGCATAGTTTTGCACTTTGTACTTAAGTCTAAGTACATTTTGAGTGAATTTTTGTGAAAGGTAAAAGATCAATGTCTGTGCTCACTTTTCTCCATGTGGATGCCAAGTTAGTATACAGCACTGAATTGTCCTTACTCCATTATCAAAGTCCATCAACTTCATTGGTGTGGGCCCTCTACTCTGTTCTGTTGATCTGTTTGGCTATTCTTTACCAGTACTGCACTGTCTTGATTGCTCTAGCCTTACAGTAAGCCTTGAAGCTGGGTAGTGTCAGTCAGTCTTCCTATTTTGTTCTTCAATATTATGCTGGACCAAGAATGGTGGCACAGGACTGTAATCCCAGCAACTCAGGAGGCTGAGGCAAGAGGAGAGTGAGTTTGAGGCCAGAGGCAGCCTATGTGACTTAGTGAGACCTTGACTCAAAAATTTTTGAAAGAGAGTTGGTGGTATAGCTCAGTAGTAGAGCACATGGAAAATATGCATTAGGTTCAGTCCCCAAGTCATATATACATACACATACACACAGACACAGACACACGTACATTGTGGGCTTTGTTTCCCTATATAAATGGAAACTCAGTTTGTTAATATCAATAAAATAAGTTTCTGTGATTTTAGTTGATATTGTTGATGTTAGGTGCCCTCGAGTCGGATCCAACTCATAGAGACCCTATGTATAATACACTGACCCTGTGCCATGCCTGGCATTATTGACAGTGCTTCTCTGCAGTTCATAGGGTTTTCCATGGCTGATTGTTTTGGGATTGTTTCAGGAGTGGGGCACCAGTTCCTTCTCCCATTTTTTGTGGTGCTGGGGATCAAACTCAGGGCTTCAGAGCACACAGAGCAAAGCACTCTACCAAGTGAGCTAAACCCCAGCCCAGTTGGGTATTATCTTAAAAAAAAAAAAGTCTAGTCTTTGTGATCAGTTGTCTTTCTTTTACTCCTATTGATAAGTTACTAACTTCCTTCCCTTTTTACTGTTGCTTCATTGAAATGGTAAATAAATACACACACACACACACACACACACACACACACACTCCCTTTTCTAAATACTTAAACTCATTTTGAAGGAACTTGAGCTTTTCACACCTCTGCTAATGAGTTTTGAACACTCCTTCCTCCCATGTTCAGGTAGGTAGACTGTGTGAGCTTTTCAGGCAAGATTCATTTGTTCAGACAGTTAAAGAATTTGTACTTTTGGCAGGAGTCAGAAGTAGTTATCAATGTGAGAAGATACTAATAAATTTTGTTGATTATGTTGCTTCACCAAGTCATTTCTGTTGGAAACTTTCACAAATACAGATCCCTCTCTGCCTACATTGTACATAGATTCCTACAAGATGCCTGATCATAGGCCTCATAAACATAGATAACTGCAGTGGTTTTAAGTGCCCACAGGCATTTTGACATTGTGGGATGCCTTTTTCAAAGAGCACCCTGCTTGCCTGCATCTCATTATGCAGGTAGCACTATAATTAGTAAAATCGTCATCAGAAAAGTATTTTAGATTGGAAATACCAGAGGACTTTATATTGAGCCTGAGACCAGCCACACACTCACAACATAGCATGAAGTAACATTTTCCAAATCTTGTCAACTGTGGGTGGGTGTGACGACCAAATCAGGAGTACTTTAAAAATAGAATTATTGCCAGATGTGGGGGTGCACATCTGTAATCACAGCCCTGGGGAGGCAGAGGGAGGAGAATCATGAGTTCAATGCCAGCCTGGACCACATAGCAAGACCTTGTCTCAAACAAACAATAAGACAAAACAAAACAAAATAAAATAAAATTCTTGGTGAGTCAGTATGTGTATAACCTCTATGCAGGAGTTGGGGAAGGCTGTACATGGGTGCCCGTGTGCAAACTTCATTCCCCTCTCACCTCCCAAGGATGGAGACCTTATCTTTCCTGTCCACCATATATGAATGAACGAATGAGTGAATGAATGAGTAGTTCACATTTGAATAATTGTATAAATGTATATATAATTCCCTGGTTTAATTTTAGTCACCAAGTACTTATTGGGAAAATGTTGGTTTCTATTATCTTGTGAATCTCTTCAATGCAAGGACTGGGTTGTCTCACTGTCTATAGTTCTAACTCCTTCCTTGCACAGTGGCAAAAACATGTGGTTGTTGTTGTTCTTATATGCCCTTGAATCAGGTCCAACACATAGTGACCTTATGTACAACAGAACGAAACATTCCCCGATTCTATGCCAGGCTTTTTTTTTTTTTTTAATGTTTAAGTACATTGTTGTAGCCAATGTGTTGAGGGTATTCCTTTTTTTTGTTGACCTGCCACTCTCCCAAACATGATGTTCTTCTCCAGGGACTGGTTCCTCCTAACTACATGTCCAAAATAGGTAAGACATAGTCTAGCCATCCTTGCTTCCAAGGAGCACTCTTATTGCACTTCTGCTAGGACAGATCTGTTGGTTCTATTAGCAGTCCAGGGTATATTCAATATTCGTTTCCAGCACCATAATTCAAAAGCATCAATTCTTCTCCTGTCTCCCTTGTTCAATATTTAGCTTTCATAACCGTATGAAATGACTGAAAATACCATGGCATGAGTCAGGCACACCTTCCTTCACCTTAAATGTGACATTTTTACTTTTCAACAAAAGAGGACTTTTGCAATTGCCTTTCTCAAGGCAATGCATGTTTTGATTTCTTGGCTGCTGCTTCCATGGGTGTTGATTATAGAACCAAGTAAAGCAAAATCTTGGACAACCTCAATCTTTTCTCTATTTATCATGAAGTTCCATGCTGATCCAGTTGTAACAATTTTTGTTTTGCTCATATTCATGCACAATCTATACTGAAGGCTGTGTTCTTTGATATTCATCAGTAAATGTTTCAAATCCTCTTCACTTTCAACAAGTAGAGTTGTGTCATCTGCATAACACAAGTTGTTAATGAGTCTTCCTCCAATCCTGACACCACGTCCTTCTTTATAAAGTCCAGCTTCTAGAACATAGTACCAGGTGCTATAGTACCAGGTGCCACTGAGTCAAGTCTGACTCTTAGCGACATTCATAGGGTTTTCAATGGCTGATTGTTTTGGGATTGCTTCAGGAGTAGATTGCCTCATACTTCTCCCATTTTTGTGGTTTCTTCTGTAAATTAATAAATACTGTAAATAAACTGAATTTGCCTTAGTCAGTTCAGGCTGCTCTGAAAGAATGCTGTAGCCTAGGTAGCTCATATACAACAGAAATTTCTCTGTCACAATTCCAGAGGCTTGGAAATTCAAGGCTTAGCTACCCCCAGATCGAGTGTCTAGGAATGGCCTCTTCTAGAGGTGGGAGGGGTGAAGGAGCTTTCTAGGGCATAACTCCCTTTTGTGAATTCTATCTTCCTGACCTCATGGTCCCCAAAGGCCCCACTTCCTGGTAGTATCACATTGAATTAGGATTCACCGTATGAATTTTGAGGGAACAAATTTAGTCTGTAGCATGGGGGTGTCCTCAAAGGGAAATTCATTTATCTCTGACTACTTGAAGACTAATTAGCAGTTAAAAATCAAGAGCCTGAAGGAGAGTAGTGGGTAGGGGTGTAGCTCAGTGAAAAAGTGAGAGCTTAGCATGTGTGAGGTCCTGGGCTCAATCCCTAGGAATAAATAAATACTAAAAATAGGGAAGAAAGATATGTTCCCCCCAAAAAAGCCCCATGCATGCCTGTGTGTGCACTTCTCTTTATCTTTTTACCTTCTATGTAGATAAAATTTGGTAAAGTCCTCTTTTAAATATTATATGATATTATATTGAAGTAAGACTAGAAGAAGCAGAAAGATATTTGGGGTACAGAGGAGGTCAATAAAGAAATAAAGCAGCGAGTATAATATAAGTGATGAATCTGTAAGAGGATAGCTTTATTAAATTAAGGTAGGAATACTGAAATCATACCACAATAAAGCTATTTTTAGGATGTTTTATTTAAAACAGATGTGATACTGGAAAAAGGGCCAAAGGATAGAAAGCTCAGAGGAGTCATTGGCCAGTTAACCTAAATCTACTCAAAGAAGGCTGTACAGGTTACCATCTTATCTCCATGGACAGCAGCACTTGATAATACTCTCTGGTTGCAAGAGTTTAAAAAAATCTTTAAAGGTGATTATTTAATGCCCAGTCTTCTGAAAATGTCTCTGATGTTTTGGAACTCTGATATCTTCTTTTAACTTTGGCAAAACCATTAGTCATGCCATTTAATTAATGTCCTTTCCCACCCAACAGCCACAGCAATAAAAGTAATCTTAAATTTCCATTAATTGGAATCTTGGCCAAACAAAAGAACTTTTCTTCTCTTTAGAGTTAACCCAAATTGTTGCTGGTATACCATGGCAAAAACCACAAAAGCAAAAATAAAAATAAGTTTCAAGACCATTTGGAGAAATGAGTCTTAAGGTTTAATCCACAAGATTGCCAGTAATCTGTTACCTGGTATAACTCCTATTTCAATTTTTAGTGACAGAGACTCTTTTAAAGATTCGATGTGTTAAGGGCTTTTCCTTCGTATGTTCATTATTGTTGTTGTTGTTGTTAGGTGCCATCGAGTCGGTATCCGACTCATAGCGACCCTCATGGGGTTTTCAATGGCTGACTTTTTCGGGATTGTCTTGGGCGTGGATTGCCAGGTCCTTCTCCCATTTTTGTGGACTGGGAATTGAACTCGGGACCTCAGAGACTACAGCGCAGTGCTCTACCAACTGAGCTAAATCCCAGCCCCATGTTCATTATACTTAACCAGAAATAAGAATTTCCTGGGGATATGAGGGAGCCATGAAGCATTGAGTGTCTTGGTAACCAGTCAGTACTCTTTGGGGTTATCTACATTGTGTCCAGTACCATCTTTAACTACTTTCTATTATTGTCCAAATTTAAATTTTTCAGTTATCATTCCTCTATATATCATATTTTTGGCAGTAGCATTATATGGAGATGACAATTTCTCAATCTCCAGAGATAACTGATGTTAATACTAAAGTCTTGTGCTAAAATAGTGTAGGCAGTGTTGGTATAATTTTCCATTATTTTAAAATTTCTGTGCTGCTGAATATTATTTATTCACCATCACTCATTGTATTCATTAATCTATATCATTCCATATGAACAAGACAAATACAGAATGCTATTTGCCTCTAATGTTTTCAAATTAATAAACCACAAAAATAATGATACAGTGTAAAATTAAACAAATTATTGTTTTCTTACTTATAGAAATGCTCCAAGTAAAATAAATATTTTAATATTTACAGGTAATACATTGCTTCTAATTTTGACCAGATATTGTGAAATCAATATTACATGTATTTAACTGTGGGGTGTGGTGGCACATTCCTGTAATCCCAGCAACTGAGGCTGAGGCAGGAAGACCAAGAGTTCAAGGTAAGAGGCAACCTGCTTAACTTAGTGATAATCTTGTCTCAAAATAAAAAATAAAAAATTGGGCTGAGAGTGCAGCCAGATGGTGGAGCATTTGTAAAATATAGGCAAAGCTCTGAATTCAACCTTCAAGTACTGCTAAAAGTAAATAAATAAATAATAGTATGTTTCACATACTTTGGCTTTGTCTGCCAATTTCTATTCCCAATAAACATTGAGTTTTGGAATTCAAATACAAAGGAAACTATATTATAGAATTTGGGGATTTGAATGTGAGAACATACAGGGTTTTGATGTTCCATGTAATGACTGATGATGTTCCCCTGCATTTCTGATCCAGTCCTTCCTTAAATGTTTCCTACGTATTTCCTATGAGTTTCCTGTGCTTAAAATTTCAACTAATAATGTATCTTCTCGTGAGAAATCACATTCTTTTGTATAAAGCTTGCTTAACATATTTAACCATATAAACTGTTCATATTTACAATTAACTTTGCTGCGATATCCTCTCCTGTCTTAAGTTCTACATACTGTTCTGAACCTTAAGCGTGTGTCCAAAGCCTTGTATAGACTGTGACAATCTCCCTAACTAGCCAGCAAGCATTTCACATCCTTTTCCAGCAAGAAACTTACCTGTGAAGAACTGCAATGCTTGAGATAAATGTCTGCAAGAGTCAATATTTCATGTCAAAGTCCAAGCAGCTCAACACTCCACAGAAACAGTGATGGAATTCTTCAACTGTAGAAACCTGAGGCAAATCTCTTGACCTTTTCACAGTATAGTCCTTGTCATTGTTTTGGATAAGAAGTTCTTGAAAGTGGAAAATAACTTTCACTCTTTGTACATAAAGTTTATTGAAATAAAAAGTAATTTTTCTTTACTTAAAGGTATTGCTCTATATTTAGGTGACCTTACATACCTGATGCATGGTCCCTCAATGTGGTTTGATTTTGTGAGTACAAGGCAGGAATTGCATGCTGAACGATGCAGGCAGAGATGGAAGATGTTCCTGAGTGAAAATATCTATCAGAGGATAAAAATGTTCAATGTCAATGGCATCTCAGAATGTCTTCAGAATGCACTCAAATATTATGATTGATGGGTTAAATAATTATTGTGTGATAGCTTCTCAAAGTATAGTCCTCAGTACACCACCTGCAGTGTGTCCTGAATGATTGTTATAAATGCATAATTTTAAGTTCCGTATCCGACTTATTGAATTAGAATTCACTTTTTACCAAAGTCTCTGAGTTATTTGTTTTCTTAGTTCATTAATCTTTTCAATGCTCCATGGGAAGTATTAGATAATAAATTTTCGGAAACACTAAAATACTCAATTTCCCAATTCAAACAATGAAATGGGCACATCTAATTGTGGATGGATTTTGTAAAGGGTTAAATAGGAGTTTAAAAAGTAATGAAAGTCACAATTTGTTAAGAAATTTGTCAGTTTACATAATTACACTCACATGTAAGAGAAAACAGGAAAGTTCCATCTTGCATTATTAATCCCTCCAATACCAGGACGTACAGATGAACAAAGAAAGAAACTAGCAAGTTATACAGAAATACCCAATGGTAAATTTTTGTTGTATTTCAAGAACATCTTGGTAATTCAGTCATAAACTAATAAATTTTCATCAAGTCTTTGGCCTCCTATTGCTACAGCCCAACCTAGTTCTGAACCTGCCTTGCAGAATTCTCTGGAGGATGTGGAATTTGCATATCAACAAGTGTATATGTCAGGCATAGGGGGAAAAGACAAGGCTGTTTTCCATGTCATTGCAGGTTTCCTGTTGTGTTGGCATTTGGAGCATGAGCAAACACTGAGCCCTCGTGATCCAGATGTTAAATTATTGAATAATGGATTTCATGGTGGTGGTTTCTGATACAGTGCTTCAACTGAAGTATATTTAGCATTTTTCACCAATTCATTATTTCCAGAAGTATTTGACAGTTGTACATAGGGAAGAGAGACATTGATTTTACTTTTAAATATTCTTACTAGAGAGAAGAATGAGTTCTGATCGTAGTTACATAATTGCAGGCACAGAGTGCACCTGTTCTTAAACAGATAAAAAGCAATAGTTCCTGAATCGAATTAAATAAAGTTGTTTTATCACTAAGTTTCTACAGTGCTCTAGTTATCCTTCCCACTCCAGCTGGAACATTTTAGAATCAAAGGTGACTCCTTGATAAAGGAAAGCATTATCTGCACTTTGTTGACCTAATTGCTTTTTCATCCTGACAAAAATCCTGGTTGGTTTCCCCTGTTTTAGATACAGGTATTGAAACTTTCATGATATATGGTAAATCTTGCTCCAAATTAGGTATAAGCTGTATATTTTTCTTCTTTTCTTTTTGCCAAAACAATGATCAGTATAAATTATTAGAGTTTTTTGTTTTTGTTTTTGCTTGTTGGGGTTTTTGGTTTTATTTTTATTTGCTTGTTTTTTTGCTATGTACCTCTAGTTGGGTGTGAACTTGAAATCCTGAGGCTTGGAATACAGGTATACATTACCATGCCCAGGCTCTGATTTTCAAGATCACATTGCTTCAACTCAGATTTAACTTTAATTCTGAAAAAAGAAGAAATTAGAAATGGCATACCTACAAACCAACTCATTTAATACACAAGCTAAATTATGAAATAATTGGATAAATATGATTATGGGATAAACTCTAATAATAAATAAAAAATAAATTATAAGATACAGCAGTAGTTTTCTTTTCAGAAGGAACTCTTGGTAAAGAAAAAAAAACTATTTTTCTGTAGCCTGCAGCTGTAGCCCTGTGGCATCTGATCCCGTCAGATCTCAGAAGCTAAGCAGGGTCGGGCCTGGTTAGTACCTGGGTGGGAGACCGCCTGGGAACACCAGAAGCTGTAGGTTTGGGAGAAGGACCTGGCAACCCCCTCCCAAAAATCAGTCTGCCATTGAAAACCCTATGAACAGCAGAGAAGCATTGACAATAATGTTTCCCCTGTTGTACAGAGGGTCACTATGAGTCGGATACCAACTCGACAGCACCTAACAACAACAACAATTTTTCTAGTAATTTTGTTGATAGGTATTGTCTAGTCCGACTCAAAGCAATCCTCAATAGCTGATTGCTTAGGATTGCTTTGAGAGTGGATTGCCACAACTGTCTCCCATTTTTGCGGTGCTCAGGATTGAACCCAGGGCCTCAGAGTGCACAGAACAGCACTCTACCCACTGAGATAAACCCCAGCCCCTCTAGTAACTTTAAGAGTGTCATTATATCAGATCCATATTTTCAGAATATTCTCTCCAGTTTTCCTCCAGAAAAGATAGATTTCCTTAGCTATTTTCTTAAAGAACCTGAGGAATGAAGGTTAGGAGCTTTCTGTTGATGTTAAGTGCTGTGGAGTTGGTGTCTGACTCATATTGACCCTATGTACAACAGACAAAACACTATGGTCATGCTTCTCTGCCATTCATCGGGTTTTCAGTGGCTGATTGTTTTTTGGGAGTGGGTTGCCAGGTCTTTCTCCTGGGCCTATGGCACCTGGTGTTCCCAGACAGTCACCTGGTGTTCCCAGATAGTCACCAGGCCCAACCCTGCTTAGATTCTGAGATCTGATGGGATGGGAAGCAGAAATGGTATGGCTGCAGGCTAAGTTTTCTGTAAAGTCACTCAAAATCTATTGTCACTTGTGTTATGAGGCTCCAGGAAAAAAGTAGCTTTCATCCTGTTTTGATACACATTCTACTTAGTGTCTCCTTAGACCACATTCAGGTATCACTTCTGGAGCTTTCCTTAAACATCAGAGTGCAAGAATTAAAAGAGTGAACTGAGTTTCTTTCCCTTATCCAACCTGGCATTCTAATATATGGTCACCAAGAGACGTGTCTCTAGAACATGTGTTTGACAGCATGAACATCGCCTGTATGGATAAAGAAAACCTTAATATCTACCAAGTGTCATAAACTCACATCATGAACTTCTCAATTTGTGAGTGTATTTAAATAACTTTGTTTTTTTCTTTGTGTTTAAACACTGTAGCACTGGTTCACCTTGCACAATGAAGAATTATGTCCCCAACGTTTATCTGAAAACTTTCATCACCAATGATTGAAGAAATTTTCTCTTTGTTCTAGTATTGCAGGATCTCTTAAGTTTTGTATTTTACTATTTTTTGTCTTTGAGGTAGGCTTTCACTATGTAGCACAGGATGGCTTCGAACTGACGATCCTCCTTCCTCAGCCTTCCAAGGGCTAGGATTACAGTCGTGTTCCACTACATCTGGCTCCATAATTCTTAACAACATTAAAAATAGCATTACTATATCTTTATCTTTCCAAGTATAGTTTAAAATTTGTTTTCATGGATAGCTTCCTCTACTCTTCTGATCATTTTACTTGTTCTTTTCTGAACTTTTCCCAAATCAATCATGTTTTATCTCTTAAAAATTGTTGTTGTTGTTAGGTGCCATCAAGTCAGTATCCAACTCATAGTGCAACAGACGAAACACTCATAGTGCAACAGGCAAAACACTATTGTCAGTGCTTCTCTGCTGTTCATAGGGTTTTCAATGGTGAATTGATTTTTGGGAGTGGTTTGTTGAGTCTCCCAAGCCTACAGCACCTGGTATTCCCAGGTGGTCTCCCATCCAAATACTAACCGGGCCTGACCCTGGTTAGCTTCTGAGATCTGACAGGATCGGATGCCATAGGGCTACGGATGCAGGCTCCCTTAAAATAGTGTATTAAATCTTAGTTAGTTAGCAGAAAAATAAGGGAGAGCATGGAGCATAAAAAAGCTCATGTCTCATTTAGTATTATGAGGATTACACATATTATACTATTATAATGAGGCTAGGGTTTAGCTCAGTTGGTAGAGCACTGCTCTGCACTCTCTGAGGATTTGGGTTTGATCTCCAGCATTGCAAAAATGGGAGAAGGATGTGGCAATCCACTCCCAAAGCAATCCCCAAACAATCAGTCACTGAAAACCCTAGGAGGGGTGCTATGAGCTGGATCTGACTCAATGGCATCTAACAACAACAGCAACATTATTATAATATATTATTTTATGTGCATTATATCTGCTGACTTTTACAAGTTTGGCATTTTGGGAGTATTTGGATCTATTTTAATATTTCCTTTCCTGTAATTATATTTTCATATTTTTATTCTCACCATTTCTACAATTAGGTATCCCATATTTACCAAATGATAATAACTTATAAGTTGTTGATTTTGAAAATGTCACTAAAAGCTAAACAATTGTTTCTGATCATTCTCCTGTTAATTATAATTAATTTCTGTTAATTTTCTTATTACTCACGTGAAAAAATTTGAATATATTTTAACCAAGACGTTTTAATATTTCAAGCCATAGTATTGTTCAATTTTTGCATGAAATATAAATTTAAGGGTTGTTTCTCTTTAAAAACTATTTCTGAAAAGCTGATGTTATCAATGACACAGACCTTGTGAGAATGTAGAATTTTATATATCATATAATTCCATCATTTTAAAGATCTACTTACCAACGCCTGTAATCCCAGTGCCTCAGGAGGCGGAGGCAGGAGGATCATAAGTTTGAGACCAGAGGCAGTCTGCATAACTTAGACCCTGTCTCAAGAAGAAATAAAAAAAAATGGGCTTGGGGTGCAGCCCAGTAGTCCAACACTTGCAAAGGATGGAAACACAAGGCCCTGGGTTCAACCCCAAGTCCCTGTCAAGTTGGGTCCAACTCAAGGTGACCCTCATAGGTCTTTCCATGGCTGATTGTTTCAGGATTGCTTCAGGAGTGAATTGCCATGTTCTTCTCCTGTTTTTGCAGTGCTGGGGATCAAACCCAGGCCTTGAGAGTATGGAGCAGCACTCCACCCACTGAGCTAAACCCCAGCCCATTGGTTTAGGAGGTATTATTTGGCTTGTTTCCAAATAGTCTATTACTGTCTCATACCATTGTTTTTGTTTTATATTTAAACATGTGAACCCTAACAATTTTTTTGTGGGTAAAACACATGTAGATTCTTATTCTTGGCCATAATTTTTAAATGAAGATCTATTCTTTAAGATGAATTTGTATTGCTTTATTGATTCATTAATCTTTTCAATGCTCAGTGGGACATATTGGACATTTTTGGTAGTGGTATTCACTTCAAATACATGAATTAATTTGTGACTTTCCTTCCTTGAAGAACTGATTGACAGATGTAAACTTGGAGAGTTTTCTATAGATGCTCCCTTGTAGTTTACCTAGAATATTTTAAAAATAGGATTGGGCTTGGGTCTGATTCTCTAAAGAATTCCATTGTTCACATCTTTTTCTTGTACAGGTATGACCTTTTATGTTCTACACATTTTGTTTTGCTTTTTAATCTTCCTTTCCATCTGGGTTGTGGATTTTGGTGAGTACAGGGAGTAGGTTTTACTTGGTATTTTCCATAGTTTCTAACTAGGCACATAATAAATATGCACTGAATGAAATGTCAGTTTTCTGTAACAGTAAAACAGTTTGCTTATACTTCCAATTCTATGGTGATTTAACTAAAGCATAATACCCTTAATGTAAAACTTTCTCCAAGACATTTCAAAAGTTTAAACAATCTGTATTCTCAGGGTCTGGTTTTCCACATAAATATGTATTACCTGAAAGAAGTCTGTTTGATTTGTTAGGCATGATTTATGCTTAGGTGACCAATATTACTCTCTTCTAAATAGATTATGTTAGTGAAAGGGTTCAGTGATTCTGTCCTTTATATGCAACTCATTCCAATCAATCTTATTGATGCTGGGCACTGGAAGACCCATTATGGAACATCTATCCATAGAGCATTCACAGTTCTGAAACATTCAGGATGAATATGTGATTGGATTGCAGCATGTGTCCAGAGAACATACTCTCTCCTTTGAAAAGCATACAAAAGGAATTTGAATACAATTGCCAAAAGATGGAAGCAATACAAATGTCCCTTATTAGATTAATGAATAAATAGTGTGGTATGTCCATACAATGGAATATTATTCAATCATAAAAAGGATGAAATTCTGATACATGCAAAAACATGAATGAATGTGGAAAATATTAGGCTAAGTGAAATTCATCAGACATAAAAAGAGAAGTATTTATTGTATGAGGCCACTTATACGAAAAAACAACAATAAACAATTTCATAGAGATGAAAAGATTAGAGTATACTAGTGGCTAGTGGGAAGGAGATGTAGGGAGTTATTACCTAATGATTACAAAGTTTCTGTTTAGGGTGATAAAAAAAACATTTTGGAAATAGTGATGTTTATTATACAACACTGAATATGATTGATGACACTGAGCATTATGATATTTTAAAATGGCAGCAATGGAAAATTATGTTATATATAGCTTATAATTTGAATAAATTAATTATGTAATGCACAAAAAAATCATGACTTTACACTTTAAGGGTTTGTTTTTTTGTTGTTGTTTTTTTTTTTTTTGTGGTACTGGAGGTTGAACCCAGGGCCTCACACTTGCATGCTTTGCAAGTGCTGGACCACTGAGCCCAAATTTTACTTTTTTGAGAGAGGCTCTTGCTATGTTACACAGAAAGCCTCTGGTCTCAAACTTGTGATTCTCCTGCCCCTGCCTTCCAAGCTGCTGGGATTACAGGCATGTGCAACCGCACCAGGCTTTTTTTTTTTTTTTTTTTTTTTTTACTTTTTGAGACAGGATCTTGCTATACAGCCCAGGCTGGCCTTAAACTCACGATCCATCTGCCTCAGCCTCCCAAGTACTGGGATTACAGGCTGACACCACTATGCATGTTTACAAGAAATCATCAATTTTGCCTGGGTGTGGTGGTGTATGCCTGTAATTCCAGTGACTCAGGAGGCAGAGGAAAGAGGATTGCAAGTTCGAGGATAGAGGCAGCCTGCATAACTTAGCAAGACCTTATCACAAGATGAAAAATTTAAAAAGGTGCTGGGGGTACAGCTCAGTAGTAGAGCTCTTGCAAAGCATGCATGAAGCTGTGAGTTCAACACTCCCTCATTACTAGAAAAAAAGAAAGAATTTCCAATTTTTTTTTCAGGGTTGGAGATCAAACCCAGGGCCTCACACATGTGAGGCAAGTGCTTTACCACTGAGCTACCTCCCTAGCTCTGATGTTCCCTCTCCCTCTCCCTCTCCCTCTCCCTCTCCCTCT